>JASTWK010000689.1:0-93509 GCA_030770225.1 Temnothorax unifasciatus | reverse complement strand
AAAAAACCTAAGTAACAAGTGGTAGACGTAATCTTTGTATCTCGAAAAATCTCGAAAAAATCTAAGCACTAGTATCTTTATTTCCAAAAAATTATAACCGAAGTGATACACATCACAAAATTATGTTACCTTATAAAAAAAGAGTCGCGCTTTAAGTGATCTATTACAATTACAAAAAAGAAATGATATCTCTGTAAATTACAGCGCCAATTACAAAGAGAACATATATATTGCCTCAAAAAATAATTGTTGCACTACTTTGAAAAATCTTTACATTGTGTCAATTAGAAAAAGAATGTATGATAACAATTTTATAAGATTAAAAAATTTTATTTAAATTTAACAAGGGAATACAAGATATTTAAATACAAAGTTTACATGTGTATTTTTTAGTGGTCACAAAGAATTACAGAGGTAACAGTACAAAATAAAAATATTTTATTAAAATATTTAATCCAACGAGAGAATACAAAGTATTTAAATACAAAGTTTATATATGTTTTTTTCAATAGAATAAAAGATTTAATCACAAAGAATTACAGAGGTAACAGTACAAAATAAAAATATTTTATTAAAATACATAAATTTTTCTTGTAAAAAAACTTGGCGCTGCTAGACCTCGAAATTGTAAATAAATAAGGACAACAATAAATAAAAATAATTCAGAGAAGAATGCGACAGAAGTAACAAAATGATTATCAGTGTGGTGTGTATGTGCGAGCGAGTGATATGGGTGTGTGTGACGACGGCGAATAATGCGGCTTGTAATTAAGTATGGGATAAGTTTATTTATTTATTTACAATTTCGAGGTCTAGCAGCGCCAAGTTTTTTTACAAGAAAAATTTATGTATTTTAATAAAATATTTTTATTTTGTACTGTTACCTCTGTAATTCTTTGTGATTAAATCTTTTATTCTATTGAAAAAAACATATATAAACTTTGTATTTAAATACTTTGTATTCTCTCGTTGGATTAAATATTTTAATAAAATATTTTTATTTTGTACTGTTACCTCTGTAATTCTTTGTGACCACTAAAAAATACACATGTAAACTTTGTATTTAAATATCTTGTATTCCCTTGTTAAATTTAAATAAAATTTTTTAATCTTATAAAATTGTTATCATACATTCTTTTTCTAATTGACACAATGTAAAGATTTTTCAAAGTAGTGCAACAATTATTTTTTGAGGCAATATATATGTTCTCTTTGTAATTGGCGCTGTAATTTACAGAGATATCATTTCTTTTTTGTAATTGTAATAGATCACTTAAAGCGCGACTCTTTTTTTATAAGGTAACATAATTTTGTGATGTGTATCACTTCGGTTATAATTTTTTGGAAATAAAGATACTAGTGCTTAGATTTTTTCGAGATTTTTCGAGATACAAAGATTACGTCTACCACTTGTTACTTAGGTTTTTTCGAGGTATAATACTACCACTTTCTTTTTTTTCGAGGTAACAACATATACACTACTATGCGTGTACTTGGCGCCTTTTTTTACCTTTTTTTTAAAAAAGGTAATTTTGTACAGATATCACGCCTTTTTGTAGTGTTACGCATCTTAATCTTATAACCAATATATTTATAATCTTATAAACAGTATGTGCAAGGTGTGTGAAGCTAAAGGTGTTACGGACTATTATTTCTAAAGAAAACAATTTAATATTTTGCTTAGTTTTTAAAAATAATAATCTGTAACCCTTTTAGTTGTACACCTTGTATATATTTTCCAATTTTAACATAAAACATAATCGCAATATAGTAAAAAGTCACAGCATAGTGTGAAAGTAAAATTGACTAAATCGCGTACTTCCAATATAGTTATGCAATCTATTTATCAAATCTCTCACTCGTACAGCATATAAAAGAACGTGATTTCGTATGTTTTACTACTGTTCTCTCTGTGGTGAATCTTCTTATTTTCCTTCAAACATCAGCACCACTTTTACGTATCATGATGATTTAATTGTCATAAATTTAATGTATATTACATGTAATAGATCTGAATTACGATTACCATTGAAATTAATGTATCTTTGAATACGTTATTGTAAATATTAGCGGAACGAATTAGTTTCATGAAGAAATGCCGTATTTACAGGTTCGATGTTAACAAAGGAAAGCGTGCGACGTGCGTAATGCGCAAAGATTCTGTGCTATCTTTTCCTATACTGCTCAATCTTGTATGAAGCGTTGATGAAGTCACATATGTAAACACATAGATAATTCCTTAATATTTTACAATCATCCTTGAGCAGTTAAATAGGGAAAGACACAGTACTTATGGAAAACAAGATTTTTATAAAGAATATGACAGATTCATGTTACCTCTTTCCTTTGATATTTCTTTATGAGCTATATTGCACAAGAATATGCTTAAATCAAGATTTTGTGATGTATTATCCGTAATTATCCATCATAATTTTTTTATATAATTATCTTTGCTATTTTAAGTTTATTTTTGTATCTGAATATCTGTTTAAAGAACAAGAGATGAGAATATGAAAACTTTTACAACTGCCTGCTATGTTATTGTTTAAATCAATCATTGTATATTACTGTCCAATTAGATTGTAAATATATAACTAAAATATTGATTAATCTGATTGATTTTAATATATCACACCTATAACACTGCGCAATATCAACGTTAAATAAAAATTCAACTTAATAACTAAATTGCAAAGTTTACTTCTACAATCGCAAATCAATAGACATTGCGTCCTTCAGAAATATTACGACATCCATATAATCAACGTTTCTACATCAACATATTAATTCTATCGCATCTCTGCAGTTTCATAGTAGGAAGTCACTTAGCATTATTCATTAATATTACCGCTATTTTGTTCACTATAAAACTATTTAAAAGTTCTATTCTGTGTATCGGATAACGTTATCAAAGAGCAAATTATACAATGATTAAGCAGTCTTAAACAAATTGGCGCGATGTATATCTGTACAGGAATCTGAGGAACTGCGAGTCGCAGACGCCGATATAAATCATACTTTCAATCTCTTCCATCAACTTTAGTATTTGATCTAATATTATATATTTTTGAATGATCGGGTTTGTTAGATTGGGCACGTATTACTGAATTTTTCGACACGTGCAATTATTTGAACACGTCTTCCAACGAGATTTCATTTTTCCGATATTCCTCCGACATAATTGTATATATTTTCACCATCATTAACCTCAGTGTTGATTCAATATCTAGAAGGCTCTTCACATATGTCCACAATGCATCTTGCCAAGACGATGCTATCTGTCGCAAAGACTTGCGTATATGGCACGATATAATACACCTGCACGGAAAATATTTCTCTATATTTATTTACATACAACAAACAGTTAAGTCTATAGGCACGAGGAAAAAGCGGGCCTCTGTTCACATTTAACGTTCACAATGATGATATTTGTGTTATGCACGATGCTTCTGTCGAAATCGAGGAATCACATGCCGGAAAAGTTTTACTTAGGCATTTATCATTAAAAGAATACTTTGTATAATTCTCTTTCATGTTATTTTTTAATTTTTTCTTATTAGATCATGGTACAAGATGAACAAACACATTTTTCCAGTGAGTAGATGGGAACCTTTTGATCCAACAAAAAGTTACGACAAGTATACAGTGTCGGATAAAAATAGAAAAAAAGATACAATTTGATAAACTTAGATTCAACGAATTATCCAATTTCTTTTAAAGGATTCAGATTCAAAGGACTGTAAATATTGTAAATAACTTTGTTTTATCGTACAATTAATTCATTATACAACAGATTGTAATGTGTATATATATATATATACACATACACACATATATATATATATATATATATTGTAGCTACATTGTATTTTTAAAGACTGTGATTTTAATTCATTCAGTTATGTGATAATATTTAATTCATTTACTCGATTATGTAGCTCTACTAAATTACAGTCCTTTGAATCTGAATACTTTAAACGTAATTGGACAATTCGTTGAATCTAAGTTTATCAAATTGTATCTTTCTTTCTATTTTTATCCGACACTGTATACTTGTCGTAACCTTTCATTGGATCAAAAAATTCCCATCTACTTGCTGGAAAAATGTGTTTGTTTCTTTCATACCATGATCTAATGAGAAATAACATAAAAGAGAATTATACAAAGTATTCTTTTAATGATAAATACCGAAGTAAAACTTTTCCGGCATGTGATTCCTCGGTTCCGAAAGAAGCATCGTGCATAACACGAATATCATCGTAAACGTCAATGTGAACAGGGGCTCGCTCTTTCCTCGTGCCTAATTGCAATATTACATACATTAAAATAACATGCTGTTGTGCCGGTATCTCAGGATGGAGAGTTCGGCACAGAGTTCTTTGGATCCGCCGGGAGGAAGGGACAATCACTGAACAGCTGCTTGTTTTGAATAGCGATTCAATAAAACCTTTATTTATCAAACACAATATTCTTCCTTAAATCACTGCCCTGACTTGCGGGCGTTCGCTATTACATTCGGTCACACTTATCGGCACGGTGTCTCGCGGTACGCGCTCGGTTATTAGACTGCCCGCCGCTTCTCCGAAGGGCGGGCTTTTTATCGCTCGGCGATATTTCCGCGTTGCCGACTCAGCTGTCAGCGCTTTTGCATCTGGATTCGGGTCAGTGTGGCAATCGGGTGAAGCCCGGAATGCCACCTCAGATGCGTTTAGCAATACTGACTTGCGCTGGCAATCAGGTGATTCCCGGAATGCCACCGCAGGTGTCTTTGGCAATAGCCTAAATACGTGCGCTGACAGCTCGGTGTCGTAATGAGGTCACGGCGACTTCCGCCTCACAACAATGCCAACATTGTGATATTGCTTCATAAGTTTTATCATTTAGTTATCTTTACCTTAGTTTCAATAAAATCGTAAAACGTATAATGGTGCGGTAATATAAGAACCTCCTCAACATATATTAACTGATCTGCCATTACTGTTTTAAGTTCGCTGAATTCACGCCTCAGAACTTCTAAACATCTCTGAAGAAGCTAATAGATAGAATTACCTGTATCTGAAAATTTAATTTATGCAGCAGAACATTATATATCACACCAATGTTACTCCAAAAGTGACACTGGAGTATCTCCAAATCACCGAGACATTCACCTTTCTTCATTGTAACACTCCGACGATAGCCAGATCCATCCCAATAACTGAATGTGACCTCAATTTCTTTTTTCCTCAACGCGTTCTGCTTTTTATCCCATTCTTGTCCCAATTCTTCCCTAAGTTTATTTTCGTCCTCTTCCCTTTCCCTATCCGGCAAGAAACTTGTATCTACATCTGGATTTTTCTTAATCTTCGTAATCGCGAAGCCATCAGATTGCACATTTTCTACGGAGATTTTTCGGCATTGTCTTCGTCAGAAGACATTTCAGTTTCATCTTCGTCTTAAATCACATAACATTCAGAGCACTGGGCAGAAATCATATATATATATATATATATATATATATATATATATATATATATATATATATATATATATATATATATATATATATATATATATATATATATATATATATTCACGTCAAACCGCATATATAACATCGTGTTATTTTTACATTTTATACATATCATTCGAACATTCGAATAAAAAAACCTCCGGTCAGCTGATCGGCGCACGGACTCGTATCTCGCGCGCATCGCCTTTCGTCCAATTAGTATTAGTTATTAATGTCTCCATCAGACTCTTAAGTAGCAAATTTTATTCAATTAGCACATTATAAATACTATGCTTTATTAACGGATAATACCAAATTCGATGCGAAAAGAACGAATATCCCATCATTAGCCATCGGAAACACCAGGCACTAGGGAAGACGTTGTGCATCTCTCTCACTCTTATAACGGTATATAAATATTATAGTAAAAAACTGAGGAGTAAGTTTGGACAGAAGCTGAATAAAAAGATGAAGAAATTTTAATTGATAAAGCTGGAAAAGTACTTACATAAAACAAAATAAAAAAAGTCAATGGATTGTGAATCTGTGTATTGGAAATAAAAGTAAAAATCCTCAAGAATTATGCCTAAAGAAATTTTAATTCATATTAAGAACAAGACAAATTATACGTATAAATTATAACTAGGTTGTAATGTTATTAATATCGAATATAAGTACAAAAATATATTTGAAAATCATTATAATATAAAAAGATTAAATCTCAACTTAAAAAGATTTTAATTCTCAAATATATGTGTAAATTTGTTAATCGGAGGACAACTAGACAATTGTTCGCGTCGTTATATGTGTGATTTAGCGATTACATTTTGCTTAAAATACTTTCTATAGGTTTTTT
The DNA here is from genome assembly GCA_030770225.1 of Temnothorax unifasciatus. Classification (NCBI taxonomy): domain Eukaryota; kingdom Metazoa; phylum Arthropoda; class Insecta; order Hymenoptera; family Formicidae; genus Temnothorax; species Temnothorax unifasciatus. The sequence goes on along the minus strand of JASTWK010000689.1, from coordinate 87,162 downwards.
GAATAACGTTTTATTCACGGCGGCGACTTCAGTCATTATACTTTTCTGCTCTTCAGATAGTGCTGTATTAACTTTTAAAAATGACAGCACAAGCTTTCCAAAGTTCTTATCTTTGGAATAATAAAGTGCCTTCTCTGAGAATAGTTTGATAATTTGATCGGTCATGTTGTGGTCCAGTCTTATGGATAAAAAATTTTGCAATATAGATATGTGCCACAATTTCAATTCCTGGAAACGCGCAAGAAACTCTCTGCAAAAAATATATTTAAAAAATCATTAAATCTACTTGCGATTTCCATAATTTCAATTTTTATAATTGATAGCAATAATCCTCCTTTTTCGCCAGTAATTCAAATTACAAAGGGAAAGTAAAGTCGACACTAACTGGCAAGATGTATTTATTGTCACGACGTTTCGACCGTCTCTTTCGGTCCTTATCAAGTGTTAAAATATATAATTATAATTCATGCAAACGATTCAGTCCTAGCATTGTGCCAACAAACAAGTCCAGAACTGAAAAATATATATATATACACAGGTAAATTATAACGAAGAAAGATTACAAGTTTTAAGTAACTCACAAGTTTGCGCGTCAAAATTGAAGAGAACGATGTATACGAGGAAAAACATGTCAGCAACGTTCGGGAGACAAAGGCACACTGATCGAGATCAAATATAATTTATTATAACTGAGACAATTCTTCGCCAGTATCAAATAATAATAAAATCTTCAAAAAGACACCGAAAATTTACCGGCTGTTTACGATCGCGTTATTAATGCTGCCTAATCTATGCTTATCGACCGCTGTTTTGTTATTTTAAGAATATTTTGCGTTACCAGCGCGCTTTCTGTGTTTTATTATTGTGACTTTGACTGTTATAACGTTCAGACGCATTTGACGGGATGCTCGGTTTTTCTTTACCAATCGTATCTTTTACTTTTGCTTTTGCCGACGCATAAAACCTGTAAGTCATTTTTGGCATCCTTTTCGCTATGTTTTATATCGTTTTATACATCTTTGTAATCATCCTTTCAGCTTTATGAAGCATGATGTATTTTGGGAACTATATTAAGCGACATGGGATGTATATGCGTGGAGTGCTGGCAATAATTATTTTCCTCACTTGAAAAGGGCCAGAGGTTGGCCGAAATGTTGTGAGATAAAGGAATAGGAATAAAAAATTTTGGCCAGTTGGGTCGCTCAAATATATTTTATTATAATTTATTATTATGTCGTATGCCCCAGTCAAATTGTCAGTGTCTTTCTGAAGGTTGATAGTATTGATGTTTTGTTTAATAAAGAACATTTCCGCGATCTCGCGCTTTTTGACCTGTTTCTCACGATGTAATACCTCTGTTTTCTCCCATTCGAATTCATGATCATAAAGTGCGCGATGTTTACTGACAACGGAGTGGTTGCTGACATGTTTTTTAATGTCGGCTTTATGCTCTTTTGGCCAAACGAAAAGGCATTTGGAGACACGTTTAAAAGAGCATAAAGCCGACATTAAAAAACATGTCAGCAACCACTCCGTTGTCAGTAAACATCGCGCACTTTATGATCATGAATTCGAATGGGAGAAAACAGAGGTATTACATCGTGAGAAACAGGTCAAAAAGCGCGAGATCGCGGAAATGTTCTTTATTAAACAAAACATCAATACTATCAACCTTCAGAAAGACACTGACAATTTGACTGGGGCATACGACATAATAATAAATTATATTTGATTTCGATCAGTGTGCCTTTGTCTCCCGAACGTTGCTGACATGTTTTTCCTCGTATACATCGTTCTCTTCAATTTTGACGCGCAAACTTGTGAGTTACTTAAAACTTGTAATCTTTCTTCGTTATAATTTACCTGTGTATATATATATATTTTTCAGTTCTGGACTTGTTTGTTGGCACAATGCTAGGACTGAATCGTTTGCATGAATTATAATTATATATTTTAACACTTGATAAGGACCGAAAGAGACGGTCGAAACGTCGTGACAATAAATACATCTTGCCAGTTAGTGTCGACTTTACTTTCCCTTTGTAATTTTATAATTGAATAAAATTGTATTCAAATATAAAATAATTATTTAAATTTAAGTTTAAATAATCTCTTAGTTTTCAGGTGAAATTAACCTGGACTGTATCACATGATTGTGTGAAACTTACTTTAAGAGAATTGCTTTCCTTTTCTGGTCAAATGTGTTCACAATGGTGGTGACCAACGTTACGTCTTTCAACTCAGTATTGAGAATAGGAACAAATATAAATTGCTGAACCTCATCGGGAAATATTTTAATGCATTCAACAATAGCAGATGACAATAAACGAGATGGCTCCACGAGTTCGACTATCTATGAACAAAGTACGAACAATAATTAATGTGCGTATGAGGAAAAAGTATCTAGTAAAATCGGTAATATACCATTGGTACCTTCGGTAGCAAGATATGCGTGCAAAATTGATATACTTCATCTTCTGGTCGATAGTCATATCGCTCATCGACAGACACAGATTATAGATACCCTTGGGACTTAATTTTCCTCTCATCTCGTCCACTGGTGGGACAAGATCCTCATCGGATAAGCTTTCTAACTGAGCGAAGTATAGCCTGCCGTTATTTCGTTCTAAATTCTCACAGGCGCATTCTAAAATATCACACTTTTGTGGTAATGCGACAGCAGGTTTCTCTGGTTTTGCTGCTCTCTCGACTTGCGTGAAGTAAAACTGAGTAGATTGTAATGGCACTGATTGATTTGTGACACACATTATTTGGGACTCGCTATTGTTCGTCGGCTCATCAGTATCGCCGCTATCTTCACTTTCGGAACATATTTCTTCTTTATCCTACATGAACAATGAACATTGAACAATGCATTCACAATAATCACATTATCTGTATATGTACGTAACTTGAAGTGGCCTAATATTAATGATTTTTTGTTCTCATAATTATTTCATGTTTATAAGTACCAAGGAGAACACATGTCAGTTTAAAAGTTAAATAATATAAAACGATTGTGCAAACTTTGTTTAGAGACTGTAATTTGTAAGCAACACGTGCGATTCTAACCTGTCCAGCTATAATTTTCCACATTGGATTAGCCTGGGCGATATCATCTTTCAACGCTTCCCTGACAGATTCGAGTCTCGTCATGATTTCTTCCGATAATGTATACTTCTGGAAAAAGGCTTCCGAATCCGTATATTATTTACAATAAATATCTTCTTAATCGCGGGGCCATCAGATTGCACATTTTCTGACTGCGGGGATTTTTCGGCATTGTCTTCGTCAGAAGACATCTCAGCTTCATCTTCGTCTTCGTCCAGATTAAAGCTTGAATCTGTCTCTTCTGTTTGTTCTTTTCTGCCTGCTTCGCCGCTAGCGTTCTTTCCTTTTCCTGCTCTTTTTCACGTCCTTCTAATAAAACACTGGGCAAAAATCACAACATTCAGAGCACTGAGCAGAATCACATCACATATATATATATATATATTCACGCCAAACCGCATATATAACATCGTGTTATTTACATTACATTTAACTTAATAGGCGTTAAACTTGCATACATCGGGAGCTTTCCAGCAAGTGACACAAGCCGACACAAACGTTCTATCTTTCTTTTTTGGCAATGAGTAACAAAGACAAAATGATACCTGTGTCGACTTGTGTCGCTTGCTGGAAAGCTCCCATAAGTGAATCTCGTGTTTTATGTAAAATTTGTAAAAACCCGGTAATCTAACCTATACTACGTTTACGCGAGCGTTACTTAATTCTGTAGTAACTTACGAACAATACGATAATTCCTCCGCATAAACGGGAGATTTTAGAGTAACTACGATGATATCGTTCGTATAAGTTACTACAGAAGTAATATTCACGTAAACGTAAACTATTATAATTCCTGTCACATGCACTAGTCGCGTAAAAGAGTCACGGTGCGGTCTCGCTTCGCGTCGTATAACAATAGGATAATTACATGTAAATATAAAACAATAAACATGTAAATATAAAAAAATTACCTTGAATCAGAAAAAATATTAATTGTCGCGTCGCGTGTAAAGAGTCACGGTCGGTCTCGCTCCGCGCGTACTTGACGCGGGACACTACCGTGTTAGGTTAGGTTAATAACTGTGACAGCGCGCTGTCCGCACTGTCCGCGCCATAGACCTAGGATAAGATAGACGGAGCGTAAGCTGCTACTATCGACAAGGGGGGTTAGGATAGCGCGGGAGGGGAAATAAGCCCCAATTTCGGCAAAGTTCGGTTAGACTCGGGGACGTTCGGACCACGTTACGCGCGCGTGAATCGAAGTCGCATGACGATCACGAACGTGAACGTGGTCGCCGGACGCATGTTGCGGATAAAGTCGCTGGCGGACACAATGTCTGCGTCGTTATTTCTGCTTCGTATTTTGTGTTCAATTTTGGACTCTTCCGCCCAACTCATAGACGGAATTATTCTGAGTAATTATACAACCATGAAATTTTGTGTTGTGGCCGGTTGCAAAAACCGGGAAGAAAATAAGAACGCTGAACAAGAAAATAAAGAAAACGAAATGCGCCATTCGTTTTCATTTCACTCGTAAGTATATAAACTTTTATTTATTAATTACAAGAAACATGCTCTCCAGAAACTCAAACAAAGACACGATATAAGGCAAATGAGAGCTATACTCTGATATTAATGAGAGAGATTTAAAATTTATTTAATAAATTTTTAAATCTTTCGTGTATTTCCAAGTACACGAATTTCCAACATACTAAACCGCGCGCCGATTTTTTGTCGGACTGTCGGGTATACGGGAGGTTCCAGGTTCAAACCCTGGCTGAGGTAATATTTTTCGCAATAAATTCTTTATCAATTTAGATGCTTAAAATTAGCATCAAAATAATTTTAATCGTTAGGGGGGGGGTGGGGATAAGGGATTTTAATGCTCCAACGAAAACTGTGTTTTCAGTCCGACAAAAAATCGGCGCGCGGTTTAGTATGTTGGAAATTCGTGTACTTGGAAATACACGAAAGATTTAAAACAAACCTTGAATGAGAAAAAAATGTGTTGTATTACTTGTTGAACGTCCCTCATATGAAACTCCTGATTTTAACAAATAAATTATTGGTTTAGATTCCCAAAGAACAATAACAAGCGACAGAAGTGGTTAGAAGTGTTACACTTACATAATTACAATCCACCGAAACATGGTGCTGTATGTTCTGCCCATTTTAAAGAAGTGGACTACGACACAGTTAATATTCGTCGAACGCTCAAACGAAATGCTGTTCCATTTGTAAGTAAACAATAAAATTCTACTCTTAATTAGTAATTGTTATTGTGCAATAATGAGATACAGATTACAGATTTTCCATGTTTTAGTTGGGTGAAGAATATGTTTGCAAAATCATAAGATACACAGATGACGGAAAACCGGGAAAACTCAGTGAGAAAAATGTACAAAATGATGGAGATGGTTAGTATTGAGATTACATTGATATATGCATTATAAAAATAATTTAGCATAATGATTTTTAACAATCTTTGTCTGTATGATCTAATTATGTTATTATTATAGATGGTGAACAAATGAAAATAGAAGAAGAAATGTGCAATATTAATCTTGGAAGGGCACACCGTTCTACAAGTATTTCTCCAGAGAGAATATCGAATTCGCCAACAAAGAAGCTATTGGAAATACGCACACGTGAAAATGCATTTTTAAAAAGAAAACTGGCGGTCTCCGTTTATAAGCAACGAATAGCAGTAAAAAATATTCATTCGCTACGGGACCTGTTGAAGGGAATGTCGAAGAAGAACCTCACACCAGAAGAATTAAGCGTATTAGAAGATTTCGATCCAGGTACGAAAGAACTTATAAAGCGTGAAATACGAAAGCGAAAAAATTTACCCGTATCAAAAACATATAAACCTAGTATTCGACGATTTGCTCTCACTTTACATTTTTACTCGCCAAGAGCATACAACTATGTTCGTAGTAAATTTTACAAATGTTTACCACACGTAAAGACCATATCAAAATGGTACCGTTCATTTAATGGAGAACCGGGCATTAATTCTGAAGCTTTAAGGGCTATACGCCAATTTGCTGATTCCGTTCCATATAAATTAGTAGGTTCGTTAGTATTTGACGAGATGGCTATATACCAACGAGTTGAGCGAGATAGTACAGGTAAAATAGTGGGTTACGTAGATTATGGCAATAATATCGATTGTGATAGAAAAAAATAGCTAGAGAAGCGTTAGTATTTTGTGTAGTATGCATTAATGCATCTTGGAAGTTACCTGTTGCGTACTATTTCGTTAACGGCGTAAGTACCAAATTAAAAAGCCATTTATTAATACAATGTTTAACAGCTATTGAGGAAACTGGAATGTTAATTACATCAGTAACGTGTGATGGCTTAAAATCTAATGTAAGCACATTTGAAAGACTTGGGTGTAATTTTGATACGCATAAGGAATTAACATTTCAGTCTTGGTTTAAACATCCAGCGAATGACAGTAATGTATACGTATTTATAGATCCGCCTCACATGATAAAACTAGTGCGAAATGTGCTAGATCGTGTAAAACAAGTATTTGAAAAAGAATATGAACATGATTCTGAAAAGATCATTAAATGAGACTACGTTGTATATCTACACGAACTACAAGAAGCCGAAGGTCTCCATTTGGCAAATAAATTAACGACAAAACATATACAATTCCACAACAATAAAATGAAGGTAAAGTTAGCCACGCAATTGTTCAGTTGTTCCGTGGCTGATGCTCTGACAATATGTAAAGATAAATTACAATTACCGGAATTTAGAGATTGTTCGCCAACTATAAAATTCGTAAGACTATTTAATGATCTTTTCGACATATTTAACTCCAAAAATTTAAGACAACATGGCTTCAAAAAACCTATACATAGCGATAATTATGTTAAAATTGAAGAAAAACTTCAAGAATGTGCAGATTATATGAAATCATTGTCAATTGATGTATACAGTAAAAAAACGAAACGGAAAGAACGTATAAGTATACTTGATTCAACAGTAAGAACTGGATTCCTTGGTTTTTTCATAAATATTTACAGTTTGTTGCATATGTACAAATTTGCATGCATTGACAACAATTTTCTCAAGAACATTCCTACGTATAAACTATGTCAAGACCATCTTGAATTGATTTTTAGTAATATAAGATCTCACAATGGATTTAACAACAATCCGACAGTTCTACAATTCAAATCTGCGTATAAAAAATTAATTGTGCACACGGAATTACAAGACAAATTTACTGGCAATTGTATACCATTACAAGATATTACAATATTGCAGGCGTCATCTGAAAAGCCGATTAAGGGGTAAGGCCACCATGCGCGTCAAAAAAGAAAGACAATTTTGGGAATTTTTTTTAGTAGTAAAAGCTGTCGAATTATCTTATGAAGTACTTTGTCAAGTGTCTTTAAAGGTACAAAAAAATATTTTTTTTTATTTTTGATTAAAGAATGGCCGCTCCAGGATCCGGTTTCTATGATGAGTTTTTTTGGATGTCCAAAACGGGCGAACCGGCTGTACCCCCAAACTTGAACCTGGAACAAAAATCCAAAAATTTTTCTTTAATATATATCATAAACTAGTGGACCACGTAGGGAATTTTAAAAATACCGCTTTTTCGAAAAATGGTGAGCATATGAAAAAAAGTTCATTTTTTCACATAAAAATTTCATGTTTAATTGCTTGCCAAAAAAAAAGTTTACAACATATCGAAAAATCCCTACGTGGTCCACTAGATTATATATTGTTGCGCTCCTTTCACTAAGAACGCGCAATATCGCGAACGCGACCGCGCACTCCCGGGACCGTGGAAATAACAACTAAATTCTTACAAACGGAAGAACTCGGAACTTTATTCAAAACTCGGAACATAAACGTAAATACAGAAGGCGTCTTGGAGAGGAACGAACAGTTCAAAACTCCAGAACAATCTGACAGGCGTCTTTTAAAAATCAATAAATCAATCATCCAAAACTGCGTCCCGTTGTCAAGGGACGCGCTACGGCTTGAAACTTCCGCGAAGCGAAGCCAGGTTCAGCCCAAAAGCAACGGGCGTCTCGGTACGGGCGCAACACTGCCCTCCCTCTTCAGATTGTCGTCCCGACAATCCGGAAGGGCTGTTCATGACCAGGCGACTGTGCGATTCTGATACCAGGACGGCCTCCTGCCCTACCCTGGACTGCTGTCACAGGTTACCGGGCCTTCTTCCGGTCCCAACTGCACTTCTGAATACGCCAACTCCAGGCGATCCCTCTCTCGCCCTCCCGTAGCGCAGACTTCTCCCCGTTCCCGGCGCTGACTCCTCTTGAAAATCTTCAGACATGGGGGGGGGGAATTTTCCGTGGACCCGACGCCCCTTAGGGCTCCCCAAGTCCCTGCCTCGGCATTCGCCCAGAGCCCCACGGGAAAACCACGGTCAAAAACCGTGGGAGAGGCAGTCTTCTAATACTTTACTTCACTTTCGTCGGCACGCTCTCGCCCAACTCAGCGAAGAATTACGATCACCTTTGTTTCCGTACATTTTCCTGAGAATAAAATAACACGCGCAGTAAACAACGCAACACAATAATCGTAATTCTTATCATAACTAACCTTCCCCCAAATTAAACCCACATTAGTTTATAAAAAGCTCTGATCCTAAACAAACTCTACCGCCTCTCGAAAAAAGGAGCCAACCTATCTGCATGCACAACTTTCTTTTTATGCCTCATAGACCTTTGAATACAATAAACCACATCATTTAACTTCTTCACTATTGAGAAAGGTCCTTCCCAATTGGTTTGCAACTTAGGAGCTCTACCTTTCACTCTTCGAGGATTATAAAACCAAACTTTTTCTCCTTCCTGAAAAAGAGTTTGTCTCGCTTTCCTATCATACCAGGACTTTACTCGCAAAGACCTCACGTCCATTCGCTTCCTAACATTGGAATGGATCCTGTCCAATTTCTCTTTTAATCTCTCAACAAAACCTCCAACCGATTGAATCCTTTCTCTCGGAGGACTTCCTAAAAACAGATCCAACGGCAACCTAAGATCTCGAGCAAAATACAGTTCTGCAGGAGTCATACCAGTAGTCTCGTGTTTAGAAGATCTGTACGCTAATAAAAACATAGGGACCCAACGATCCCAATCCCTCTGGTTTTCAGAAATATACTTTGCTAAGTAATTAATAATAGTCTGATGTTGCCGTTCGACTTGCCCATCCGACTGTGGATGTAGAGCAGTAGTTCTTGTTTTTCTAATACCAAGAAGATTCATTAATTCTGAAAAAAGTTTAGACTCAAAATTCTTTCCTTGATCCGTATGGACCTCCAAGGGAACTCCGTGTCTAGAAATGATTTGATAAACAAAGACTTCTGCCACCGTATCAGCCCTAATATTTTTGAGAGGAAAAGCTTCTACCCATTTAGTAAAACAATCAACGACAACGAGCAGATACCTATTCCCAGAAGTAGTAACAGGAAGTGGGCCAAGAATATCCATTTGTAGCCTTTCAAATGGTGCTCCAACGTTAAAGATTTGTAATGGGGACTTTCCCTTCCCCAAAGGGCCTTTCTTTGATACACAAATTTTGCAGGTTTTACACCATTCCTCTACATCCTGCTTACACGTGGCCCAATAAAACCGCTTTCGTATTTTTTCGAGCGTCTTATTGACCCCAAAGTGCCCTCCTGAGCAAGAATCATGCGCTTCCTCCAGAATTTGCTTAATACGGCTCTGAGGAACAATAAGCTGAAAGATGCTCGACTTGAGATTCGGCGCTTCCCACTTCTTATAAAGTACCCCTTCCTTTAAATTCAGAGCGTCCCAATAGGACCAATACACCCGGGCGGAAACATCTCCAGCGGGTACTTCCAAACGAGATGGACGTATTCCGACTTCTTTTCCGCGGTAAATGAAAGCGATACTAGCGTCCTCCATCTGCTCCTTACGCCAATCTCGAAGAGTCTCCCCTATAAGAATGATCCGAGCAACTGATTTTTTTGATTCTTCCTTTTGTCTTCTCTCTACCCTAGCACAATATTCACAACCAAACGATTCGCATTGTCGTCTAGATAACCCATCAGCGTTCTTATGGACCAGTCCTTTGCGATGAACAATTTCAAACTCATATTGCTGAAGCCTCTCCAACCAACGCGCCAATTGCCCTTCCAGATCTTTGAAGGATACCAACCATCTAAGAGAAACATGATCCGTACGAATTAAGAACTTCCGCCCCAAAAGGTAATGCCGGAAAAACTTTATAGAATCTACTATCGCCAGAAGCTCTCGACGAGTAACGCAATAATTTCTCTCAGACTTACTAAGCACTCGACTGAAATAAGCAATGACTTTTTCCACTCCCTCTTGCTTTTGTGAAAGAACTGCACCAATTCCAATATTTGAGGCGTCAGTGTCCAAAATAAATTCCCCCCTCTCATTCGGGAAGGACAGCATTGGAGAAGAAGACAATACTCGTTTTAACTTCGAAAATGCACTTTGACACTTCTCGTCCCAAGAAAATCTGACTTGATTTTCTGTCAAAGTATATAAGGGTTTGGCCAAAGAAGAAAATCCTTTTACAAACTTCCGGTAATACGAGCAGAATCCAAGAAAACTTCGAAGCTGCTTCTTGCTATGCGGAGTCGGCCAATCCTTCACAGCGGAGATCTTTTCCGGATCCGTAGTAACGCCTCCCGAAGAGACTATATGTCCCAAATATTTCACTTTTTTCGCGAAAAGAGTACACTTTTTAGGGTTTACCTTAAGATTAGCTGAACGAAATCGCGAGAGTACTTTCCTCAAATTCTCCAGCATTTCATTAAAATTTCTACCAAAAATTATCACGTCGTCCAAGTAGACCAAACAAATCTTATATAATAACCCTAGCAATATTTTTTCCATTAACCGCTGAAAGGTAGCGGGAGCATTACACAGCCCAAAAGGCATTACAGTGAATTGCCATAATCCTCGTCCAATAGAAAAGGCAGTCTTCTCCTTATCCTCGGGACGAATCTTTATCTGCCAATAACCACTTTTAAGATCTAGAGTGCAAAACCAAAAGTTACCTGAAAGCTGATCGAAAATATCATCTATTCTGGGAAAAGGAAACGAATCTTTCTTAGTTATTGCATTAATTAATCTAAAATCGACACAAAACCTTAACGTCCCATCCTTTTTCCTCACTAAAACAGCAGGTGAAACCCATGGGCTTTGTGACTCTTCAATGACTCCTTGCTTCCTCATTTCCTCAATAACTCTATTTACTTCATCTCGCATCCGTAAGGGAATTCGACGAGGAACCTGTTTGATAGGAGAAGACTTTTCTAAATTGATGACATGCTCCACAATTCCACAATTTCCAGCAACAATCTCCTCGGAAAATACGTCCTGAAATTCCTCTAAGAAATCTGAAAAGATTTCCTTCTGAGTCTCGTTTAAATTTGAAGAATTGCTAGTATAAAGCTCTTTCAAGAATGGGAGTCTTTCGGAAGCAGCTTGGATTCGAGAACAATTTGGAACCTTTTCTTTGTCAGACTCCGAGGAACCGAAAGCAAATTCAAAAATATTTTCCAAATTTACTTTCTCCAAGAAATCTACACCCAGTAAACAATCATCATCCATTTCGATTACAAACATAGGAATTTCTACGGAATACCTCCCCAAAAGGACCCTTGCAATGACCTTGAATTCGATTGGAACTTTTTCCCCAGAGGGATACCTAAGAAAATTTTCTTCAGTCTGGATAAAATGTTTGCCCTCTCCAACCATTCTCCTACTGAGAACCGAAACGTCTGAGCCTGTATCTATTTTAAAACTGCACTCGTTATCATCCAATTTCCCCTTATAACTAAAATAATTGGAACTCGACTTAATTCGATTAATAGAAAACATATGGGGACTGTTAACATTCGGGGTAATGTCTTCCGTTGTCCTCCCCCCGCCGAGAGCAACTAATCCGAGTTTCCCTTATTTTCGGGACAATCGAAACGGAAATGTCCCATTTTCCCACACTGCCAACACTCTCTTGTTCTATTTAAACCCCCCCGACTATAGCCATTTTCCTTCTTCCCTTTTTCTTCGACCCTCTCGTCCCCCTCTCCCTTTCCACTACTCTTCGCGCTCCTATCCTTCCCTTTCTCAAAACGTCCTTCAAAATCCTTCCTTTTGTCAAAATTCTCTCTCAGTATAATTTTCACCGCCTTTGCCCTTTCTATGGCCAACTTCAGCGAGGTAATCCCTTCCAGCTGAAGAGTCCTTCTAATGTATCCATCCATAAGAGAAGAGATAAATTGGGCACACGCGATCTTGTCCCGAACCACGCAAGGACACTCAGGGTAAGCTAATCGAGAGAGCCTTTCTAACTCGGACCCGAAAGTAGCAAAATCTTCCCCAAATCTTTGCCTTCTATTCGTAAACTGTATATAATAACTCTGTGAGCACTGTCCCTCACCGAAACGTAATTCTAATTTCGATTTAAGTTCCTCGTATCCCAAATTTTCTAAATCCTCCACCGATTCTAAAACGGAACGCGCCTTTCCCCTTAAACTCGACGCCAGAGCCACGGTTTTGGCCGTATCGTCCCACTGATTTGCGCGCGCGATTAGATTAAATTGCGAGAAAAACTCCCGTAACGGAACTGCACCGTCGAACGTATCAGGCTTTAATTTGTAACCGATTTCACTTCGCGCACCGTCTCCCGCACTAAGGGTACCTACTTCAGGACCGCGATTCGCTCTTAAATTGGAAGGACTTAGCTGTGTTCCCGGATGAAGTAGCCGATTTCCCCGTTAGTCCAGTCATTTTAGGTTTTCTGTGCAAAAAAATTAGAAATTACTTTTTTTTTTTTTTAATCACTTTATTTCGTTGTTTTAAATAACATATTAAAAATCGAGAACGATATCGGCAGGGCTAAAAAAGTTATTCAAGGTCAAAGGTCACAAAAATCAGTTTTTGGCGAAAATCTCGTTTTGTATGGCTCGGAGGTCAATTAAGGTGGTTACAAAAAAGAAAGATCATGAAATTCTCTACAAAAATGGTTCTATTTATTTTTCACGTACGATGAACCGTTTGCGAAATACAGAGTGACGAATGTGTACGTGTATCCATCGAGCGTTGTATCCATTTCCGCACCACCTCAGGTAAGATACAAGGCGCGTTCCGTAACGCCCATATACCCGCATTTTCTATGGTAAGCGTGACGTATGCTATAGAAAAAAGGTGAAAGTGGCAGCTGGCTCGCATTCTATTGATTTTTTGGGGCGGGGGGGGGGGGGGAAGGGGTACCGTTATTTTATACCTGCGAAGGTCAGTAGCTGTACTGTGCGTTAGTTCTCAGTCAGTTTTAAAATATTCGTGGACCAAGTGTGACGATATTTTGTAAAACGTGCGTTAGTTCTCAGTCAGTTTTAAAATATTTGTGGACCAAGTGTGCCGATATTTTATAAAACGTACAGAGAATAATTATTAAATTGATTAATCCAATGGCTGAAAATTGTTTTATATGTGATGAACCGCTCTCCAATGCTCCAACTGTAACTGTGGAGCGCGGCATGAAAACTTTGAGAGACTCAAGTGTTAAAAGAGGTGATCAACACATTGAGCATTTAACGTTAATTCTGTGACTGTGCATGTGAGGTGTCGAAAAGACTACGTTAATAAAAACAGTATTGAAGCATATAAAAGACGATGCATCGACGAGGGCCCTAGTACATCTCAATGTTCTCCGCGAAAAAGACGATCAATGTCAAGCTCCTTCAATTTTGAAAAATTGTGTTTGTTTTGTGCCGAACCAGCCGACGAAGCGCTTGAGAAAAAAAAAGAACAACAACGTAGATCAATTATAAGTTATGTGAGTACAGATAAATTTCAAGACACTATTATTAAAACAGCGGATGCACGTGGTGACCGATTCGGCAGAATAGTGAAAGATCGCGTTAACTTTGTGTTTGATTTAAGAGCTGTAAAAGCTAAATATCATAGAAATTGTTATGTACAATTTTTAAAACATCCAACAAGCAGGAAGATAGGCCGACCAATCGACATACAAATCGCCGAGCAAATGGAAAAAATATTTTATTACATCGAAAATCACGATGATTGCCAATTCACGTTAGCAGAGCTGCGAGATTTGCTTGGAGAAGATGCCCCTGCGGATATGACGATCCAAACAAAATTAATAGAAAAATATGGTAAAAATGTTATTATTACGGTGAAGCCAAATAAAATGACAATAATATGTTTTCGCGATACTCAAACGGCTATACTGACCAATGCTTGGTACGAAAGTAAAAAGTTAAAACCAGCAGCTTTTATTAACAAACACGAGTGAAGATGATAAAGATAACGAAAATGTAGAACTAGAAGAACCTATTGATGAAACAGAAATACATAACATTCGCGAAGAAGATGATGAAACGTAATTTTTTTAAATAATGAAGATAAAGATTAAATGAAAAAAATAAAAAATAATAGAAAAAATAAAAAAAACGTAATTTTTTTACATTTGACATGGATTAGGCCTACTGGGGACACCATGTAAAAAAAAACGCGCCTTGTATCTTACCTCAAAGGTGGTGCGGAAATGGATACAACGCTCGACGTACACATTCGTCACTTTGTATTTCGCAAACGGTTCATCGTACGTGAAAAATGAATAGAACCATTTTTGTAGAGAATTTCATGATCTTTCTTTTTTGTAACCACCTTAATTGACCTCCGAGCCATACAAAACGAGATTTTCGCAAAAAACTGATTTTTGTGACCTTTGACCTTGAATAACTTTTTTAGCCCTGCCGATATTATTCTCGATTTTTAATATGTTATTTAAAACAACGAAATAAAGCGATTAAAAAAAAAAAAAGTAATTTCTAATTTTTTTGCACAGAAGCCATATTTTCGTCTAAAATGACTGGACTACGTAGGAGTTGAAGCTCCTCGTCATGTCGGCGGAGCGTTAAAGCGAGCTCTTCATCCCGTTGTGCCTGCTCCTGACGCATCTGCCGCATCTCCAGAAGCACGGCTTGGAGAGTCGTCACCTCTGACGCTGCTGACTCCGTCGCAGACTCCGAAGATTCCACCAGGCGTCTCTTTCTCGTCACGACTGTCGTCGACATAGCACACGGTCTCACGCGACGAGCCCCCAAAATGTTGCGCTCCTTTCACTAAGAACGCGCAATATCGCGAACGCGACCGCGCACTCCCGGGACCGTGGAAATAACAACTAAATTCTTACAAACGGAAGAACTCGGAACTTTATTCAAAACTCGGAACATAAACGTAAATACAGAAGGCGTCTTGGAGAGGAACGAACAGTTCAAAACTCCAGAACAATCTGACAGGCGTCTTTTAAAAATCAATAAATCAATCATCCAAAACTGCGTCCCGTTGTCAAGGGACGCGCTACGGCTTGAAACTTCCGCGAAGCGAAGCCAGGTTCAGCCCAAAAGCAACGGGCGTCTCGGTACGGGCGCAACAATATGTATAAAGATACCCTGAAAATTTTAAGGCAATCGATAAAGATTTGTAGCCGCTATCGGTTCGCCCGATTTGAAAAATGGTGTTTTGAGATAAACGCGTTTAAAGTTACGATCGAAAATTATACTATACCTTTAATCTGCGATGCCTGCACCGTATAGTTGGCCTTCTATGTTAACGTTGAGTTTTTCTTCTTCTTTTCTGGTCGATTTTGAGGCAATTCGAGCTGTTTTTGCAGCCTCAGTCAGCAATCGGTTCGAAAAATCGATGCGGAGTTCGTCTGAAACATGCATTCGACGCGCCGCGAGGCGCCTCTGCAAACTGTCGTAAACGGCCGGTTCGAGATTTGTTCTGACCACGAGACATTTTTTTTCTTATTCTTGAGGGTTTAAGGAAGGTTTTAAGCTAATAAAAAAAAAATGGATTTTTTAAAAGTTGCATGGTGGCCTTACCCCTTAATGTTATAAATGCAACGACAAACATAGCTTCAGAAACACAATGGTTTGATGAGTCTGAACATAATACTGATCATGATGATTATTTCTTACAACCACAATTCCCATTTTGTATTACAGAATATAAAATGGAAGCTTTAACTTTAATAGCAGGATATGTATTAAAAAGACTTAAAACAACATTACATTGCACTGTATGTCTCGACACTTTAATAGGAAAACCTACAGATATACACGTCAATTTAATAAATATAAAGAATAAAGGTGGATTAATATATCCTTCACGAGATCTTGTGTATGTTTGCAGAGTAACAGAAGAAGTATTTAATAATTATATTTACACAAATAAAACTTTAGAAAACTTTAATGTAGATCGTTTTACATGCAGAGCAATGCAAAAGTTTACAGATAGTAATATATTTGCGGAACTACAGGAACACATTAATGATCAATGTTTTTTTAGCAACCATAGAAATAATTTGTTACGTAGTATTATCATTTTATATTGTAAGATAAGGCTGTCGCATCACTTAAAAAAGAAACAACTAACTGAAAGACACAAAAGTAATAAGCTTACATTATTTAAAGGTCAGTAAAATGTCAGTGAAACTATATTGGGTGCAATGTTTTATTTCCTGTCTAAAATTATTACAGAATAAATATTAAACGTGCACTATTGTATAGTATACAATTTTAATATATTGTATAGTATACAATATTATTTATTTGCGAGAAATAGATACTTAATACGATTGAAATGAATGTAACAAATATCCAAAATATAATGCAATTTCAAAAATCTATTGAAATTGCATAATATTTTTGATTTGCGAAGAAAACTTGAAAAAAAAAGAAAATGTAAACTCTAATAAATGTAAAGGAGATATAATAGTCACTTTTTATCCAGTATTAAAAATTACTTATAAATAATACTGTCACAATCTGCGAAATTTTTGTATTCTGATAATTTCTTGTTTGAATAAATTTCTTTGCTAACATATAAATGTTGTGCTATTAAAATCTTATTTTTAGACAAAGACACTATCCTTCCCGTATTTTACCCTTACCCTTGCTCGTATTTTCAACTGTCTATATGTACACACGTGTGGTGTATGGTAGAGGAATAGAAACGTTGAAACGCTCTTTGTTTTCATAACTCGGTAAGAAAAAGAGAGCAATTTATAATCACTGATATTTTTATTATCAAATTACAATGAATGTTTCTTTTATTCTTTAGCAACATTTCCACAACAAAGTTCTTAGCTGTAATGACATGCAGCCAGCATGTCTTTAATCCCATGCTTAGATATCTTTTAAACTTTGAAATTTGGCAAATTAACAATTAATCGCTTCTGAATGTCTCACAGCGCATGCCAGCGCATCCCCTCCACATGCTGCCAACGCACACCAAAGCGCGAAGGCACATCCGTGTGCTGTCGAGTCGGTCGAGCGTCCGAATGTTTCCGAGTCTAACCGAACTTTGCCGAAATTGGGGTCTATTTCCCCTCCCGCGCTATCACCTACCCCGCAGGCTTACGCTCCGTCTATCTTATCCTAGGTCTATGGTCCGCGCTGTCTGCACTGCACTGCGATACTAACGCTGCTAGCCGCCAGTGTCGAAAAAGTGAAAGTGACATTTCTCTGTTATATGTATGTTATTAAAATGTTACAAAAAGACGTCGGCGTTAGGAGGAGGAGGAGGAGTATCTTAATATAAAATTTTCACATTTCGACTTTTGCTCGCAATATCTCCGCTCGTAGGGCACGTAGCGGAAAAATGAAAAGAACGGACCCCCCCCCAAATCGACCCCAAGCTATCGATCAAGCTTATTTAGAACTTGATCCGTTCACTCGTTATCGAGATCTCAACATCTCGAGTACTTGCAAATCGTCGCGTCGCGTAAAAGAGTCACGGTTGGTCTCGCTCCGCGTGTACTTGGCGCGAGACACTACCGTGTCTCTTGATTACACGATTTTTGAACACTATAAAGATATGTTATATAGGAGTATAAGCAACAAGAAAGCGTCAGAATCAAAGGATCACCACACACACTAGTCCGTTCGACCATCGATGTCAAGCGACGTTAGGTTGTGACCGGAACAACGATATTATGAATCGATAAATGATTCACGTAGCCACTTACTTTGGCTGTATTTTCGGTCGCCACTGTGTTTTCTGGCTTCAACACAGAAAGCCATTGTGTTGTATTCCCCGTCCTTCCTCACGTTCAAGATGGCCGCTGTAACTGCGTCGCAACTTGTTCGAACCTGTCGGCCACACCCTTATAACGGATGACGCAATTGGAAATGGAACGGTTTTCAGGAACACAAACTTCACTCGAATGTTTCGTATAAACAAATAACAATTTATTGTTGGTATCACGGATATTACAAACAGTTCGCTCGCACGCAAAATACTTTACGCACGAGGCGTTTGCCAAGTCGAACGCGTTAATTCTATAAGGTGCGGTAGATATCTTCGTATCCCGGTTAATTCGCGCTCGGTTATTATTCGCACGTTATCTCGTCAACGGCCACGGGATAAGTCGTCGTCCTTCAATATCTATTACTCACGATAAACGAACACGTCTAATCGCGTTGAAAGCTCCCGACGGACTGTCCTCGAGGGATGGGTGTTTCTCCCCCACTTTGAGTTTCACGCATGCGCAGTGCACCTCCTTTTCGCCGCAAATCGCTGGCTTACGCGGCTCGCTACTTCAGCACCTAGGGTGTAAATAGTGCAGTTCCACCTGCCCTCTTCTTTACAGGTTTTCGTTACTGGCGTCGACTTATCTCGCTCCACCGGAGGGAGTGCAGCTGCGCGATCTGTTCGCGGAGCTGCACCGGCGTGTTGCACGCAGAGTGCAGGAAAGTGTCACCAGGTTTGCACCGGATGACACTTTGGCGTGTCGTGGAGAGAGGTGATTTCGGATCACAGGTAAGTATCTCTGAGTATCGTTACTCATTTCTAATCTTCTTTTCTCTTTTCAGGTTTCGCGGGATCCATGGAAATCAGCTCTCTCGCTCACCACGGATGGTGCTCGTAAAGGTAAGTATCAGAATACATCGTTCTAAGAACGTTCGCAAAATAATCATAATTCTTTGGTTTTTTCGACAGGTACCGCTTGGAAATAACATAAAATATCATCCCTACGACTGGCGCGTCGTTATCTAAATAAAAGTGTAAAAAGTGTAAATAAGTGTAGCAAAGTGTAACTGTCGCTAATCACGTTAAACGTGTGCAAATGATTAATTCTTCGTGTGGCAAGCCTTTCAGGCGTAAATATATCGAAAGTGTAGAACAATATGTGTGATTATGGCTAATGAAGTTATACAATAAAGAATCTTTGAATTTGTTAAATATTGCTCCTTTGCGTTGTTTATTGGCTGTAAATAAGTCTAATCATGCGTGTATTTGTCGCGTTGCGTTGTCGCTTGAATCGGCGTGTAAAAGTGTAAAAAGTGTATCAAAGTGTAGTTAAGTGCAAAAGTGGATCTTCGCGTTTTCCGCCCGGAAATGACGGAGTTGACTCTATTTGACTGAATTAAACGTATTTCTATGAAAAGTGTAAACGGATAACGGGTATTTCCATTCCCCGTTGATTTGGCTAAAAGTGTAACAAGTGCAACCAGGTGCACATGCTTGTAACGGTCGGAACCGCTTCTTGTTGATATATTTTGATGTAATTACGTTAATTGGACCTGGTTTCGTGGAAAGTGTAGCAAAATATTCATGATTTCTAAATATCGCGTATCCGCTTCTGCACTTCGGTGTTCGCTATCGCTTACCGAAGTCTTTCGTGTCTCTATGTGTTTTGTACTCTAAATAAAGTAAAATATCAAAATAAAACAATCTTCGCGTTATAATTTGTCCTGTCGCATGCTCTCTAAAACTAGCTTATTGAATAAACGTCCCTCGGGTGTAACGTTCGCCCGGGGAGTTGCACTTTTGTGCACTGCCGTGAATGTCATATTCAGAGCGCTTTTATGGCTCATCCGGCATTGTGTTTATCATAGTGAATAAGGTGAATAATACATAAAAGTTTAAAACTATGCTTACGTCCGGAAACGATAAGATCAATGGCAAGAAGATAATTATAGAAATTACTACGAACTCTTTCGCCCTCATTACGGCATATATTTTGGATGCAACGTGACGGTGTGGTTATTGAATAATATTATCATGTAAATCACGAATGTCAAAAACAGCACGACTAATGTCGCTAATAAAACATAGTAAAATCTATCGTTAATCATATTGTTATTATGTGCGCGGATCTACCGCGTTTCTTAGTAAGGAGTTAATTCGTCACGTGCACTTAAGACTTAACTCTAATCTTATCGCCCTAGCTCTAATTTATACTTTGAATAAAGTAAACTCATAATACTATATAGCATCCGGTAGACTGAGTAACGGAACATAAAATGATATTTAAAATACACTGGTAAAACTTAGTAATAAAAATAATAATAAATAAAAAAAACACATATGACTGACACCGCTGTGTCAAGCCTGTCTACCTCTACCTTGTTTGATGCCTTTACAGGGGAGTGTATTCAGGTGACGGGGATTCCTCCGGGCTCTGGTCCATTTCCCCTGGACCGTCGTCGGCCTCTGCCTGTTGCTGAGCCACACGCCGCCTCTGTCTCTGCCTCTGGTCGTCCTGCTGTTGGTACTGGACTCCTGGCGGATCTGCCCCTTGCAGAATATCTCGCACCTCCTGGTCGGGAGTGTACGAGAAGATTGCTGGATCAAACTGATCCAGCGTGTTCTCAATCTCGATCGTGCTGTCAATTATAATGGGTGGATCAATCAGCACCTGGCTGACATCCTGGCACCGCTGCGACGTTCCCTGCTGCTCGTTGGACATGCCCTGGGTCGATCGGCCGCTGTCCTGACTCACCGAGGGATCCAGAGCCTTGGCCTGCGATCCCAAGGTGCGGTATTGACTCGGATGGGTGACCGCGCGGCTGTATGCACACACGACATATACATAATAAATGTATTTTCTTTTTTTTTGTTTTTCTAAAATTCTTAATTCACAAAAGTATAACGGCATATACATACCTTTAAATGACTTATATTTATGTCATTTTTAAAGCATTTTTAAAATGATTATGAACATATTTTATTTTTTAAAACAATATTTCTAAAAAATTTTACAAATATTATTGAATATATTTATTTGCAATCTTTTAAAAATATTTTTGAAAATATTTTTCTGACATGATCTGACAGACATAGAAACATTCTAAAAATATTTTTGTAAATTATTTTAAATTATTTTAATCTTCCTAAAAAATATTTTAAAAATATTTTAAAAACATTTTGTGCTGTATGGGTTGTTACAATTTATCGGGTACTTTTTGCGACATCTCATAGACTTCGAGCTTTATCTTAATAAAAAATATCCAATATCCGATACGGTTGACTTAATAAACCAGATCGTATAGCTTAGCGAGAGTCGTCGTCGGTTGTACGCTCTCGCTCGTTATGTACATCCCGAAATTGCGTAACCTCGTTTCCTTCCTTCTCGCAGGCAAGCAGGCAGGCATGGCGAAACTTTCCTGTTTATCCTGGGCATGGCGAATCCGCGTCGAGCTCCTCTCCCCTTTTTCCCTTTTTTCCCCGCTGGTTTTCTGTAACAAACAAAAATTTATTTTATTTTAAGAACGGTGTTATCAGTGTGTGTGTATGAGTGTGTGTGTGTGTGTGTGTGTGTGTGTGTGTATGTGCGCGTGTTTTTGTGTGTGTGAGAGAGAGCGTTCATGTGTATGCATTTACGTACTTTACTTTTAAATTTTGTGAATTGTGAAGTAGTAATACATACAAATACATACCTATTTGCTTAGAACATTGACCAAGTGCTTCAACACTTTTTCTCGCTTGAGTTGCACCCATTTACCGGCATGTATACCACGAGCATCTGTAATACACATATATTATTTGTTTTTTTATAGAAGAATCTCGTGTATATTTATTAATTCTTAAACTATTGTTGTTGTTACTTACAATAATTTTTAGCAACTATACGATGATCATTATAATAATGCCAAGGATTGCGAGATAAGCGATCTCGCGAACATATGTCTCGAGACATATGTCTTCGTGATTGGTTATAATTTCGCGAGTGACAATTGTGACTACGCGATCGACAATCGGAAGAACAATGATCTCGCGATCGACGGTCATGAGATCTATAATCTCGCGATCGATGATCGCGAGAACAATGCTCTCCCGATCGACGGTCACGAGAACAGTGATCTCGCGATCGATGGTACTGAGAACCATGATCTATTCCAACATCTATTTCTTGCAATTGACGATCGATTGAATAACTATGATCTCGCGATTGACGGTCATAATAAAAATTATGACTTTGCAAATAATTTGGGGACCGTCGAGTTCCAAAATTATATTTTTGTGGTTGGCGGTCGTAACACTTGCGTGACTTAAGCTTATCTTGCAGATCATGACTATGATCTCGCGATTGACGATCTCGCGATTGACGATCGTGAGATTTGTTAACGTGTGTCGGATTCGGGTCGTCAACGTGTGTCGGATTCGGTTCGGAAACGGGTGGCGAATTTATTCCAACATCTATTCCAACATTTATTTCTGCTGATTGTCGTTCGGGGGATTTGTTAACGTGTGTAGGATTCGGTTCGTCAACGTGTGTCGGATTTGGTTCGGAAACGTGTGGCGAATTTATTCCAACATCTAGTCTAACATCTATTTCTGCTGATCTAGAACAAAAAATATCTTCCATATTTGCCTGCGGCGATTAAAATAATTCATCGTGCGCGCGCGCGCGCGCGCGCGCGCGCGCGTGTGTGTGTGTGTGTGTGTGTGTGTGTTGGGGAGGAATAAATATGTATACGCAACTTTTTTACAAATAAACGGTTTGCGTGTACATCTTCATTCCTCCACCCCTTCCTCCTCTTCCTCTTCCCCTTCCTTCTCTTCCTCTTCCTCTTGAATTGTAATTGCGTCCGGCTCTTTGCCATCTTTTTGCTGTAACAAACAGAAATTTATTTTAGAAAAAATAGCGTTTTTGACTGAACCGGGTTTGTTCGCTCAGAGAGCGATTATTGACGTCACATCGGCAAATCGAGCTTTGCCGAAGTTACGTCAATAATCGCTCTCGGAGTGAGCAAACCTGGCTCAATTAAAAACGCTAAAGCAGGGAGCACACACTTCTGCACAACGCATAATGCGTAAGCGTAAGAAAATTGATTGGTCTATTTTCTTATGCACATGTATATGGACCAATCAGTTTTCTTATGCTTACGCATTATGCGTAGTGTAGAAGTGTGTGCTCCCCGCTTAAAAGATTGAATACTATAACTGTATTTTAATAGATTAATTGTACTTACGTTTTTGTTGAGGAGTTGATGTTGCCGGCGTTGCTGGTAGTGCCAGCAACATCAACTCCTCAACAAAAACGTAAGTACAATTAATCTATTAAAATACAGTTATGGTATTCAATCTTTTAAGCGGGGAGCACACACTTCTACACTACGCATAATGCGTAAGCATAAGAAAACTGATTGGTCCATATACATGTGCATAAGAAAATAGACCAATCAATTTTCTTATCTATATCTATATATATAAAGGAAGATGTCCTGACTCACTCACTCACTCACTCACTCACTCATCAACGCCCAGCCCAAACCCCTGAACCGAACTTTGACCAAAAATATATGAAATAGGGGTAGAATTTTCCGGGGAGTGCCACTAAGAAGGGATTTTTAAAAATTCGAGCCCTAACGGGGTGAAAAGGAGTAAAACGTGTTTTCACGGATTCCTTAAGGGGAGGTTCTGGTTCATGACGATGAAAAAATCGAATTTTTTTTGCTTAATTTTCATCCTTATGTTGTTGAGAATACGTGGGTGAAAGGATATTTTGATATCGAAAGTATTTTACGAGTTACACTCTTGTTAAGCGGAACAGTCCGTTGGCTGGAAAACCGTTAGCCGACGGAGACCTTCTTTCTATACCTGATGGTGTTAAAAAAGACATTCTTCCAGTGTATGAGGCTCTTTTAAGTGACGACTTATTACAAAGATGCACCGGTGGAAATACCCAAGACGACAATGAAAGTTTCAACGCATGCATATGGAAACTGGCCCCCAAGCACCTTCATTGCGGCGTTGAAACTATAAAAATAGCCGCATATATAGCTGCAGGCATCTTCAATGAAGGGTATTCGTCTATATTGAAGACTATGAATGCATTAGGGATCGTCATCGGGCCCAACAGTAGGAACTTCGCCGTGCAGACTGACGAGAGGCGCGTGGCGGCGGCGGAGATTAATACGTCGGAGCAAGCAAAAAATGCCAGAATAGAGAAAATTAATGCGCAAATCCAGAAAAAAAAAACATCTTTGAGGAAGAGGAAGGGCCTCTACATGGTCCTGGAATAGCTGATTAAATGTAAGTTGTAAAAAACATACATTAAATACGATTTTTTATAACGTCAAACTTTAAACGCGTTTTTCTCAAAACAACATTTTTCGGCGCGCGGGGCGCTCTACAGTTCCAACGGATAAACCGATTCTAATAAATCGCGGTGCAAAAGAAAGGAAATTTAATTTGGGGGGCCTTCACGATGAGTTTTTTTCAAACATTGATTGCAAATTTTTTTATTCGAACGTTGAAGCAAAAGAAAAACAGGGGAAAAAATAGGTTTTTTTTTAAATGGCTGCCATTTTGTTTTCCGGGGGTATTTTAAAAATCGGAAAACGATAAGGCCCCCCAAATTTAGTCTAGTTTAATAAATTTTTTGCATTTTTTGTTTCAGATCAGCTGGCAAGGCTGCGGAGCGCCCCGCGCGCATAAACTCATGCTTCATAGCGTGGAAGCGAGAGCCGCCATTTTAAATTTTTTTTAACATTAAAAATAAAAATTTTTTATGTAACAGTACAAGAATAAAGCCCCTTAAAAGTTTTTTTTCAAATTCATTAATTTTATATTAAAAAAAAATTCCTGAAATTCATGCATTTTTTGGGCCTCTGAACCAGAACCTCCCCTTAATATCGCCCAGGCCAAAGCCCTGAACCAAATTTTTATTAAAAGTATATGAAATAAGGGTAGAATTTTCCGGAGAGTGCTACTATGTATATAGTTTTTTGTTAATAATTTTCTGGAAACCGATTTTTTTAATTTTTTCAATTTTTTAGTTCAAAGAATTAACCGAATTTTTATCAAAAGTATATGAAGGGAGAGGGAGGGAGGGAGGGAGGGAGGGAGGGAGGGAGGGAGGCGGGAGGGAGGGAGGAAGGGAGGAGGGAGGGAGGGAGGGAGGGAGGGAGGGAGGGAGGGAGGGAGGGAGGGAGGAGGGAGGGAGGGAGGGAGGGAGGGAGGGAGAGAGAGAGAGAGAGAGAGAGAGAGAGGGGGCCGGAGGGAGGGAGAGGGGGGGAGGGAGGGAGGGAGGGAGGGATTGATTGATTGATTAAGCATTATTTATTATACGCTCTGGGACACGTCCCCTGAAGCGTAGAGACATTAAACCAAAAATTTTACATAATTACAAGTCAGCATAAGTACAATAAATGAAACACAATAGAAAATAAAATAAATTGGAAAAAAAATAAAAATAGGATAGATGTGAAAATAAAAGTAATAGAAATAATAGCTGATGAATATCGGATACATAAGATATATAAGATACATAAATATCGCAGGAATGCCAGAATTATTTGGACTGCAGGAGTAAGTGCTTATAAAATTTTCTCTTAAAATCGATGATAGATGAGGCACTGCGAATGTCAGAGGGAATGACGTTCCACAGCTCGGCGGCTGAGGAGCAGAAGGAACGCTTAAAGAATTCCGTGCGGCAGAGAGGTAGAGTAAGAAGGTCACCCTGAGACCGAGTGTCATGCGAGGCAGCGACATTCTTAAACGCGAAGTTACTATAAATGACTTGTGGTTCTCTCCTCCGTAAGACAGAGAAGGTCAGGTTTCCCACGAAGTATAGGCGCCGCGTCCCGACTCTCAGCCAACCAAGCCTATCCAAGTAAGGTGATATGCTCATCCCATTTTGCCTTGAAAATGAAGCGGACACACTTGTTGAAGGCTCTTTGCAGACGAAGGTCCTGCTCCCCCGTGATGTTGGTTTGGACCGTGCAGCAGTAGTCGAATAGCGGAAAGATAAAAGCCACGACGAGTCTAACACGTAGAGTAAACGGCAGGAGATGCTTGCCGAGTCGGAGCTGATAGAGCGCCGAATTGACACGAGAGATAGTTTTCGTGGTCTGCTCAGCCCAGGAGAGTGTACTGGTGACAGTGACACCTAGGTACTCCACCGAGTCAGTGTAAGGCACCGAGGAACCGTCCACAGTGATGGGGGGCAGGGCATCCAGCTCCAGGCCGCCAACACACCGAGGCGTCCCCAAGATCATCGCCTTCGTCTTCCCGGGGTTAATCGTAAGCTTGTTATCGATTGCCCATTTAATTACCCTACAGATATCCTCATTAATGTGAGCAATAGCCTCTGAGAGACACCCAGGCTCCGCATGGAGATAGATTTGAAGGTCATCTGCGTAGAAGTTATATTTACAGTACTTTAACACACCGCCAAAGTCCAACAAGTACAGAATAAATAAAATAGGACCCAAGACTGAACCCTGCGGCACTCCAGAACGAACAAATCTGGCAGACGATAGCCCGCCGGAAGGATCGCGCACGGCCTGCGTTCTGTCTGTCAAGTAAGAACAGAGCCAACGGAAGACCGAGCAGGAGAAACCGCGATCCCTGAGCTTGCCGATCAAGAGTCGGTGGCAGACATTATCGAAGGCCTTTGTGAAATCAAAGAATACGGCGATGGTAACCATCCTCCTGTCCGCCGCCAGCCTAATGTCGTCCAGAACTCTAATCAGTGCTGTCTGCGTGGAGTGGACCTTCCTGTAGGCCGACTGGAAAGGGTCTAGGACATCACGATCCTCTAGGTACTCCACAATCTGATCAGCCGCAATGCGCTCTAATGCCTTGGAAACAGCGCAGAGAATCGAGATTGGCCTGTAATCGTTGAGCTCCGTAGGGCGCTTCACCTTAGAAATAGGACAGATAATGGCACGCTTCCAGATTTCCGGAAAAACACCGTGAGACAAACAGAAGTTGAATATATGTGTCAGTACAGGAAGTATACTAGGTAGGGCTTTCATGATCAAGCTGCGAGGCAGCTCATCCCTCCCTGTGGCATCCGATCGGCTCTCGCGCAGGGCCTTTACAACGTCTCGCGGTTCAATGTGCCTCCAATAGAATTTAGTATCCTCATATGCCTCCTCGCCCAAGTAGAAAGCCTCACGGGTGCCGGGATCAGAGGTATTATTTCCCGTAAAATGAGTATTTAACTCATCGACGTCGAAAACAAGTTTTTCCATCTCTTTTTTGGATCTCAGAAAGCCAAAGTGTCTGAGTTTCTTCCAGATGAGGTTGGGCTCATTAATACCCTGAAATTCCCTGTGAAAGTAATCGGCCTTAGCCCTACGCACCTCAAGCTGCACCAGGTTTCGGAGACGCTTAAAATGGTCGTACTTTGCGTTAGTTTTGCTTCTTTTCCAGTCTCTTCTTGCTCTGTCTCTAGACTTCATCAGCGACTTAATTTCGGGCGTGAGCCAGGGCGCAGGCAGGTGTCTGGGCTGGATGACGCGATAAGGAGCGTGGTTATCATAGCAGATGCTAAGAGAGTCGTTTAAGAACTTGACTTTAGCGTCGACATCACAAGACGCAAAAAGGTCCGTCCAATTCTGCGCATCCAACTCCGCGAGAAAATCTTCAAGGTTAAAAGAGCGGAAATCACGAACGCGTATGGTGCGCCTGGGGACGCGCTCTATCTTGATGTCATATGTTATTTCGATGAGATCATGCGCGGATAAAAAGCACGCATCGCGCTGCTCGTACCCGATCAGCTTATCCGCCTCATCGATGATACATAGATCAAGCAACGTGGAGGCAGTACGCGTGTGGTGCGTGGCAGTAAAGGGCACAAGAAAAAGATCTGCTGCACGCACAAATGAATGAATCTGCCCTGAGTCGAAAGTATGAGTACAGAGATCCGCATTGAAGTCGCCGAATATAATCGAATGTCTATAATTAACTGACAGATCAGAAAAAACATCAAAAAAGTCAGAGAGAAAGCCGCTATGCGGAGGTCTGTAAACGACTGCGAGTAGGATTTTGGAGTGCCGATTAATTGACACGTCGATAATCAAAAATTCCGGTCTTCCGCGGTGCATGCTCTCTGACTGACGCAGGGACGACACGTGGAAAGCGTCAGACACATAAATGGCCACCCCCCCGCCAGTCCTGTCAGTGCGGTCGCATCTCAACAAACGATAGCCGCGAAGAGAAATCAGATGGTCGGGCACGTGCGGCTTGAGCCAGGTTTCCGACAGACAGATGATGTGGTACCCAGCATCGATGAAGAAAGACTCAAATTCTTCAAAATGCGCAAGCAGAGATTGGCAGTTGACGTGACAAAGGCGTAGGTGATTCGTAGGGTCGTTAACCATAGTTTATGCTGCTAATTCTTTCTGACATACGTCTGCGTAAGATAGGACAGTTCTTGTTGTCAAGGGCTGAATGATGTCGTCCTGCTTGAGGCAGCCATCTCTTGCAATTACCGCACTCCGGTGCTCCGCCCCTTAAGGTACAGTCCCTAGTTTCATGGCCGCCCGCACAATGTCCACAAATGGTCGTGAAGCGACAATGTCTCGCGAAATGCCCGAAAGCGAGGCATTTGAAACATTGCAGGACCCTGACGTAGTCTGTGATCTCACAGGCAGAGTAGTTTAAAAATACAAATCGATCTTTAAGCAGAAGAGTGCGGACGTCCGGAGTTACCTCGATCACGCAGTTGGTCACACGCCTGTTATCTTTCTGGGGGAAGATGTACACAACTCTTATCTCAGGCGCATCGTAATCCTTCAGGTTGAGAGTAACAAGATCCTCCTTAATCTCCTCTCTGGACATGGCGCATGGCACTCCGCGAATCAGCAGCCTGGGATTGACCTTACCCTCCTGCTCCAGTCTAAGCCCCGCGTCTTCCAGTTCCCGAGAACTTTTTATCTTAGGCAGATTCACCGTAAGTGCCTCAATACGCACACCGTTGTTTTTCGCTGAAGTGATTCTGTTAACCTTAAGGTTGTAATCAGATGGCTTAATGGTCTTTTGCAGCACTTCCCTGGTTTCCCTAGACGTCCTGTATTTCACGGAGAAATCCTCCTTGGGGGTAACAATCAAGTTGGTGGTTCTTGGCACCTCGATAGAGGAGCCGCGAGCCACCCGCACACGCGATTGCTCCGAAACCACCGCCGCATAAGAGGACGCGGAAGAGGCGCCGGCGCTCCTCTGCTCCGTTATCTGAAGATTACCGCTCAAGCGAGTTGTTAATTTGTCGCAGGCATCAGACAAGGCATCGCCCAACATGCCTCTGACCACTTCCGCGAAGTCAAGCCGCTGAGAATCGCTTTCAATCGTCTTAAGATATGCCGCAGAAAGTTCAATAAATGCCTCCTTACAAGCGCGAAAGGCAGATTCAATCTGAGTTCTCTTATCAAGACTCTCCTTGCTTGTCAGAAGCAGTCTCGACACATTATCATGGTGCCTGTTCAGAGACTGCCTCAGGGCATTAACTCTCGAAGCATTTAATACAGAGTTTTGTAAATTCACCGCCGATGATGTACGCGTAAGGCCTTTCGTTTTGTTTATGGTTGTGTTTTCCTTCTGCACGCCGCCTCCCGAGTCAGCAGAGGTGGGAGAAGTCAAGTCAACAGTCCGCTCCGGATTCGACATGACGCCCGAAGGGAACCAATGGGATGAGTCAGCGCATGCGCCTCCCGCTCAGACTTCAGCAAGAAGATCGAGTACCAGAAAATTCAACCGAAATTCACAGCGAAATATGAGAAAATACCTCTGAGTCACCCGCGATCAGTCCCAAAAAAGGAGGAGTGGCAAGCAATAAGACTTTGCAGTCCGTGAGCTGAAACGAGAAAGCCCCGGAGGGCAATAGCCAGCAGAAAATGTTCACCAAATACAGAGCGATATATGACACGTCTAAATGAACTTACGGACTCGAAGAGGGAGGGAGGGAGGGAGGGAGGGAGGGAGGGAGGGAGGGAGGGAGGGAGGGAGGGAGGGAGGGAGGGAGGGAGGGAGAGAGGGAGAGAGAGAGAGAGGGGGGGCAGAGAGGGAGAGGGAGAGGGAGAGGGAGAGAGATTGATTGATTGATTAGTATATTTATGCCCAAGTAATGCTAAAGGGCAAAGATAACATAACATAATTATAATACAAGAAATAAACTAACTTACAATTGACTAGTATACACGCAACTTAGACTAAACGCAACTTAATACTAGGAAAAAAGAAAGAAGTACCACAGAATAAAATTAATCTAGACGCAGCTAAGAACTAAACGCAGCTAACACTAAGGAAAAAGCTAATAACTAGAGGAGGTAAGAGTTAGATAAGAACTTAACAATTGAATTCAGCTGAAAACAAGTAAGAGCGAAGAAGACTCTTGAAAGTAGCGAAAGTAGTTGCTGACGTAATATTACTTGGAAGAGAGTGCCAGAAATAGATGCCAGATATTTGAAAGGAACTTCTATACGTTTCAGTTCTGAAGGCTGGAATATGAAATGTTTGCATAGAAGAATTAGCTAGTCGATTAGATCTTCTTAGAGATGGATCAAGTGGGGTAAAAAGTTCGCTCAAATATGTTGGCGAGCCCATATACATGATTCGAAACATCTGACAGCCAAGAAAATAGAGTCTTCTGTTCTCCACAGAAAGCCACCCAAGGCGTCGTCTATACTGCGTTACATGGTCTTCCCTCCTCAAATTAAAGATAAATCTGATGCAGCTATTAACAAGTCTCTGTAATTTCAGGTTAAGTTCTTTACTCAAGCCATGATAAACAAGGCAGCAGTAATCTAAGTGAGGTAGTATCAAAGTCATTACTAGCTTGATTCTAAGTTCCGTGGAAAGAGAGTTCTTGTTGAATTTCAGCTTGTGCAATGAATGGTGAACTTTTTGCGAGACATGCAAGACATGCTTGTTCCACGAAAGATTGGCCTGAAGAAGGACTCCAAGGTTCCTCACTTCACTTATATATGGTAAAGGCGTATCATTAACAACAATAGGTGGTAGAAGATTCAGATCAATATTACTGATATTTGTCCCGCTACCAAATATTATTACCTTCGATTTAGCAGGGTTCAATTTCAAACCATTTACATTTGCATAGTCGAAAATAGCATTCGCATCTTTGGAGATCAAGTTGAGGTTATGGAGAAGATCAGAAGGAGTACAAGAACGATATATCTGGACATCATCCGCAAATATCATATGTTCGGAATAAATCAGGACGTTACTAATATCATTAATATAAAGACTAAACAAAGGTGGACCGAGTACAGAGCCCTGAGGAACACCACATAACGTGAATAACCATGAGAAAAAATTACCTTCACCATCCACCACAGCCTGAGAACGACCAGTAAGATATGAGAAAAGCCAAATAAGAACGGAGTCGGAAAAACCCAACTCTTTAAGTTTAATCAGGAGTCTAAGATGCGGAACCGTGTCGAACGCCTTGCTGAAATCGAAAAGAATCATGATTATTATATGTCCAACATCAATTGCTTTCCTGATGTCATCGCAGACTCGCAGAAACGCAGACTGGGTATTGTGACACGGACGATACGCAGACTGTCTGGGACTCATAAGTTCATGTTTGGTCAGGTATTCAGTAATCTGCGAGGCAACGATCTGCTCAAGCACCTTAGACAGCTCAGGTAAATTGGCTATCGGTCTCGTGTCTGACGGGGATGAAGGAATGCGAATCTTCGAGAGTGGGCGAATAAGTGCTCGCTTCCACTGATTGTAAGTAAGATGGTTTACGTCGTTTTTTAAAAGTAGAATATTGCTCGTCCGGTGATTCGCGAACAAGGCCTCGCCAATTTTCGTTGATATTACAAGTTAATTGATCTTATCGATAACGATGGTATCAATCGTTGCAGTATTTTTATCGTTTTCATTATCAATGATGGTATCAACCGTTACACTATTTTTATCGATGTCTTCTGTTTTTACGTTAATATTTTGTACCACGTCACAGTTAATTGTACTAGAATAAGAATAATCATCTATCGATCGATCTGTTTGCACTTCCACAGAATTTGCAGAATAATTAAGCTCCACTTGATTCTGCTGTTCATCATTTACACTTAAAATATCTTTTTGATACGATGCCAATTTTATTCTTTTGTCAAGATAGTCAAGATGCTCGTGTACGTCGGCTCTCATTGGCAATTAACCTTTAAATGCGCGATTTTTCAAATCCGCAAATGCCGCCTCAACGGAAGAAGAAGTGGCAATTTCATCGCCTATCTGAAAATGCGATCGCATTACGCCGCTCCAAAGCACTACATATGGAATTAAACGCGTTTTCATTATTTTTGCAAAATCGGGATTATAGCATTTATTGCTGTTCTCTCGGTACAATTAACTGCTAACCGGATGGCATTATTGTATATGTTGGAACTCCATTGAAACCAATCGGAAGTATCCTGATCATCGGCTTCTTCTGATTGATATATCTCATCGCGATCAGTATTTTCATTTATTTCATCCGATATTTCCGACATTTAAGGCGCGGGAACATTTTTAATTATGGTATTCTAATATTGTAAACGCAATTCAGACGGTAATTCCTCTCCGTTTTCATTGGAGTCAACATATTCGCTTAACGCTACTATAAGAATTGCTTCAAAAAATGTGCACAATTCTTCTAGAGAAGTCATTTTATACGCTTGACTTAAAGAACGTAAATAAAACTTACGGACGAGTAATTTATCTCTCTGTTTCAGACAAGTCCATCTTAATATCCTGGAAATAAAATGACTTACATCCAATCTTATAAAACACGATAGAATCGTGTCATTAACACCGTGCAAAATATTAAAGCATTTCTTTAAATAATGTCGTAAATCAATGCATTTTGCAAATATTTCTGCAACAGCGATTAAAATCGCCCATCCAAAATCGTAAACAACCATGCGCGGAGCTTTGTTTCCTTTTGCTATTATCTTGCGTAAGAAGTGTGCAATATGCATTGATTTATGATCGGCTGATACCATCTGAAACACTGGTATACTTCCATCATTATCAACGTACATACATTGATATAAGAAAATAGGCGGTTTACAATTAGAGTATCGTTTTATAACACCTCCAGTAGCATCGATTGTCATAAAGCCTACTGAATTTTTTTTGCTTCTTGCTTTGTACAATAATTGCTGCTCGAGACTCCAATAAATAGAAAAATTTCTAATAATCCAATATTATGAATAACGCCACAATATTTTCCCTGCTTCGAACTTTGTAATAGATTTAAGACAGGATTTGCGTATAAAAGTCCGTGCCGTTCTAATAACCTCTGCTCTTTTGCTTTTCGTAAAACAGCAGCGTTAGGAAGAATTGATGGTTCGACGTCGCCAAAATTTTTTAAACGTTTAGCCTGCTGTCTACGAAATGTTATAGCATCCATTTTTCTTTCAATTAAGGTGATAGTAACAATTTTACGTCTTTACCCCTTAATTGCCGTTTTGTTATGTAAGAATGCTTTTCTTCTTTTATATTTAATACTACGAAATGTATCTTTACATCGACATCATCGCGCGGTTTATGTATAATTTTACCTTTTATACTCGCGTTACATTCTTTGCAAATGCCGTGAATACCGATCTAATACTTCGCGGAGCTCGACTTGTGAACATCGTGTTTTTTAAATGCTATTGTACAACGGATTTTTTGTTGCTGCCACGCTTTTTCAGCTATAACATCAGTCCAACCGCTTTGCAGTACGTCTTTATATCGTCTTCCGTAGAGCTTTTGAAGAGGCATAATCGTTTTCTACTGTCCGGCCGATATGATTAAATCGAATTCTTTTGAAAGCGTATTAATCGAATCATTTTTTACAGTCTCAATCGAGCAGGAGGATATATTGTGGGAGACTTCTCCGTCATGTACCTTAATATTGAAAGCCTTAAGAATTTTATCCTTGTAGCCGTTCCTGTTTTCGTTAATCAGCACGTATATGTGTTTTGGTGTTATATAGGAATTAGATTGCTTTATTTTCTCCGAAATTATACGATATATTTCGGCCGATGGTGGATAAGGTCTACCACAATCTTTTATTGTTTGGCAATCCGTATCCAATAGAATCTCTAACAATTTTGCCTTATCGTACATCTTGCCGTTTAAATAGAAAGATAGAATTACGCTATAACAAAAAGATACAAAAGAATACAATAAAGAAATACAAAAATGTATTAAGGAATAAAGAGCATAGAGCCGTAACAAGGTGTACGTGTTAAAAATTAATGTATTCCAATACAGTTACAGACGTTTCGGTTCTAAACAATACTGAACCATCCTCAGTGTCTATTACGCAACTAATTAACAAACTTACTACAAGTAAAATTTCCGAAGGTATGTCTAATAAAATTGAAAAAACGCATATTTAAGCCCGCGTTTAAAATATATAATCTAAAGGCTCACAAATTAAAAATTAAGGAATAAAGAGCATAGAGCCGTAACAAGGTGTACGTGTTAAAAATTAATGTATTCCAATACAGTTACAGACGTTTCGGTTCTAAACAATACTGAACCATCCTCAGTGTCTATTACGCAACTAATTAACAAACTTACTACAAGTAAAATTTCCGAAGGTATGTCTAATAAAATTGAAAAATTGTTACGGCTCTATATTCCTTAATTTTTAATTTGTGAGCCTTTAGATTATATATTTTAAACGCGGGCTTAAATATGCGTTTTTTCAATTTTATTAGACATACCTTCGGAAATTTTACTTGTAGTAAGTTTGTTAATTAGTTGCGTAATAAACACTGAGGATGGTTCAGTATAGTTCAGAACCGAAACGTCTGCAACTGTATTGGAATACATTAATTTTTAACACGTACACCTTGTTACGGCTCTATGCTCTTTATTCCTTAATTTTTAATTTGTGAGCCTTTAGATTATACACAAAAATATATTTTATGAATTTTGCGAACACTGTTTTAATATCCTGTTTTATTTTTTATTTCTTACTTCCTGGAAATATTTGAATAAAAAGTCATATGTATTTACATATCTTAATAATTCGGTATCAATTTTATAATCAAAATCATGGTTTGCCCAGGGATGGTCACAATTAATAGGCAGAACCTTCTCTCCTGAACCTTCGCACTGCAGTTATGATCACTGTACCACTATCAATTTCCTTAGTTTCTTCTTTCGTTATACTGTGTCGCTGCGTTATTCATTAAACTCTTGTCTTCACGATTCAAACGACTCGTTAGAAATGACGATTCACTAGAACAGCTCGTCTTAAATACCCCTCTCCGTGAAAACTTTTAGATTTCAATTTTTACTTGCTAAATTCTGATAGGTGCGGTTTTGTTCTTTCATCGGTGTGCACGTGTATCCTCGCGTATGACAAAAGACTGTCGGCGTAGCGCGCTTATATCACAGGACACCGCGCTACCCGAAAAACAACGCGTACTCGGAGTTACGTCGGCAAATCCTTTGTAATTTCAAGAAAGGGTACACCGTTTATGACATGTACACTCGCGTTTTTTTTCGAAAACCGCGAGTGTACATGTGCACACGAATGAAAATTTTCACCAAGGCTGGATTCCGTTTAGACGCTTACATGCTTTAAGCGCTTATGAGCATCGCTTCATCCTTGTTGTTCACTAAAAGTTAAACAAGGATGAAGCGATGCTCATAAGCGCTTAAAGCGAGTAAGCGTCTAAACAGAACCCAGCCTAAGTGTCGTCTTAAATGTTAAAAATTGTTTTAAAAACATTTAATTATCGGAACTATTTGTAAAAATAATCCTAAAGCATAAAACTCTTGTAGAACTGTCGAAAATCATTAGAACTGCGGAAAATCATCAGCACGACACATTTTCACTAAGTGTCGTACTGGATGTAAATGTTAAAAATTGTTTAAAAAATGGTAAATGGTCGGAACTATTTGTAAAAATGATGCCAAAGCATAGAACTCTTGTAGAACTGACGAAAATAACCGATGGAACTACGGAAAATCATCAGCACGACACATTTTAACTAAGTGCCGTGCTGTACGTCACTGTTAAAAATTGTTTTAAAAAATCAAGAGACACGGTAGTGTCTCGCGCCAAGTACACGCGGAGCGAGACCGACCGTGACTCCTTTACGCGACGCGACGGGTTGCGAGTACTCGAGATGTTGAGATCTCGATAACGAGTGAACGGATCAAGTTCTAAGTAGGCTTGATCGATAGCTTGGGGTTGATTTGGGGGGGTCCGTTCTTTTCATTTTTTGGCTATGTGCCCTACGAGCGGAGATATTGCGACGCAAAGTCCAAATGTGAAAATTTTATATTAAGATACTTCTTCTCCTCCGCCGTTTATGACATATCATAGTTATTTACCGGAACTCTTTTTAAAACTAATTCTAAAGCATAGAACTCTTGTAAAACTATCGAAAACAATCGTTAGAACTGCGGAAAATCATCACCACGACACATTTTCACTTTTAGTGTCGTGCTGAGCGTAACTGTTAAAAATTATTTAAAAAATGGTAAGTGGTCAGAACTATTTGTTAAAATAATGCTAAAGCATAGAACTCTTATAGAACTGTCGAAAACAATCGTTAGAACTACCAAAAATCATCAGCACGACACATTTTAACTAAGTGCCATGCTGGACGTCACTGTTAAAATTTGTTTAAAAAATAGTTATTTACCGGAAATCTTTTTAAAACTAATTCTAAAGCATAGAACTCTTGTAAAACTATCGAAAACAATCGTTAGAACTGCGGAAAATCATCAGCACGACACATTTTCACTTTTAGTGTCGTGCTGAGCGTAACTGTTAAAAATTATTTAAAAAATGGTAAGTGGTCGGAACTATTTGTTAAAATAATGCTAAAGCATAGAACTCTTATAGAACTGTCGAAAACAACCGTTAGAACTACCGAAAATCATCAGCACGACACATTTTAACTAAGTGCCGTGCTGGACGTCACTGTTAAAATTTGTTTAAAAAATAGTTATTTACTGGAACTCTTTTTAAAACTAATTCTAAAGCATAGAACTCTTGTAAAACTATCGAAAACAATCGTTGGAACTGCGGAAAATCATCAGCACGACTGTTCGAGATTCCGTTATCACGTTGCGCCACCGCATCAGATGGCAGCATTGATCGGGTATCGACTGGCCGGATCCACGCGGCAGCTATCGCAAGCACGGGTGCGAGCGTCGTCGTCTTCTTCCGCGCGACGAGGACAGTAGAAATATGGCCGCGCAGTGACAAGACGCATAACGTGTGCTACGTGCGTACAAGTTGTGACTCCGCATTGAAGTGCATACCGCAGTGACCAACGCTGCCTAAAGACATTTCTAAGGTGTAAAAGAGACCACTCAGCTCAGCTCTGGTACATCAACGACGACTCAGGCTCACACGTGCGCGAGTGCCGACCGCCACATGTCTCACCGGCTCACGGGCTCTTCATCACGAGGAGAGCGATTAATATAATTGCCTCTAGAATACACAAACAATCAAAGACTTCTTGTTAGACACAGCTCACCGTTTCTCAGGTCAGATTGTACATATTTTTTGACGTATTAAAGACGGCTCAGACTGTGTTCTGAGTTACACAAAATTGAAGGAATAATGAATTAACACCTTCCACGCACGTCCTTCTCATCCCGCCTCCATCGCCGGGATCAATCAGCGATTTTGCGAACATTTGGTCCTTCGAGCCGGATGCGTGGAACCTAGAGTGTAGCTCAGAAACAGATCATGTGAACAGGGCATGCCCTTCGACGTGCCACGTAAACATTATCGCGCGCTTTCGCGAGTGAAGTACAGACGTCCTCACGCGCACTCGCGAGTGGCATATAGACATTATCACGTGCCCACAACGTGACTTCAACGACTCTCGCTTCGCATAGTGTTGTTCTCTCGCGTCTCTCGAACGTTCTCGTCTCGTGCAGCATTTCTTACACGTGTCTCGACGTTTTTCAGGTTTCTCATCGTGCGCAGCTCAGGCTCGGCTCATCATGACGGATCCCGCCAAAACCGGGACGGGCGGCAAGACCCCGCCATTGCTCGACCTGCCGGAAGACAAGCGCACGTCAGACCACCAAGCCTCACCGGCGCGTTTGTCCGCGGAGCTCACGCTGAAAGTGCAGACGCAGATGAACCGCATCGCGACGGTGCGGGCCATTAGCCAGACGTTGCCATCTAGCGCCGATGACACGTCGGTGGATGAAATCCTCCAGCTCTCGATCCAACTCGAGGAAGTGCACAAGGCGTTCCTTAAGGAACACGCCTATTTTGAAGTCTCATGGCCAGCGGCGCTCATCACTCATGAGTACTTCTCAAAAAACGCTTTCGCCGTGGAGGCGCAAGAGTTCATGGCGGCTCGTCGCTCTCTGGCGAAGCTCAAGGGCGCATTGGCGGAGGGCTCGCTCCGAAGGCAGCGTCTGAAACGGCGCAGCCCTCACAGTCTCAACAGAGATTGCCGGACATCAACATTCCGTCGTTCAAGGGCGAGTACGAGGCATGGCCCACATATCGAGATCTTTTCAAGGCTGTCATTTATGACAGCCGCCGGCTCACCGACGTGGAGAAACTCCACTATCTGCGGCTCTCATTGGAAGGTCCACCTGCTCAGCTCATTTCCGGACTGCCTCTCACCGCCGACTCGCTCAAACCATCCTGGGAGATGCTTGTCGATCGATACGAGAACAAGCGCTTGCTCATCCAGTCATATCTTGACCAGCTCTTCGCCAGCTCAACACCTGTGCAAAAGAACGCCGCAGCACTGGACAAGCTGCTCAACACCTTCAAGGAGGGCATCAAGGGCCTCCAATCACTGGGTGTCTCACAAGATCTGGGCGACTGCATCCTGATGTATCAGCTATCCAGGCAGTTGGACCGCCAGACAAAGGAGCAGTGGGAGACATCTCTAGGAGCCAAGCGCGAGTACCCGCGTTTCGAGCAGCTCGAGCAATTCCTCACGTCTCGAGCACGAGCACTCGAGAGAATTGAGTCCACGACCAGCTCTGGAAGCTCGGCAGGGGTGGCCTCTACAAGGCGCTCCTCGACGGCTCATCATGCAGCAGCTCTACCGGCCCGCACTGCAACATCAAACAGAACAACGGTATACCCGTGCGACTGCTGCAATGGCACTCATTTCATTGTGACGTGCTCAAAGTTCAGGGACCTCTCACCGGGCGATCGATAGAAATTAGTAATCTCACGGAGGCTCTGTTTCAATTGCCTCGGCCGCCACAACGTTCGCTCATGCAAAAGCTCACGGGGGTGCAAGAAGTGCACCAACCGACACCATACGATGCTGCATGAGGCTCACCAGTCAGACTTAACAGCGAAGCCAAGTACCAGCTCAGCCTCGGCATCTCAATAGGACAATGGTGCAATCGTCAACCACTCACTTTTGGCCCGCTCATCACACTCAACCTTATTAGCAACAGCCCTGGCTCAGCTAAGTTCATTTGTGACTACTCAGCGCGTACGGCTTCTCATCGATTCAGGTTCAGAACTCACCTTCGTTTCTGACTCACTTGTTTGTCAGCTCAACATTCCTCGACAGCATTCTGTCATTATCATTACTGGAATTGGTGGCGGAAGGTCAACTCAAACTTGAGGAATTGCGTCACTCACGCTCCGCTCACTTCACTCAAGATCAGACGTCATTATTCACGCTCACATTCTGCAGACGTTAACCAACATCCTGCCATCATTCAACGCTGCACCACAGGAATGGCCGCATCTCACCAAGTTAACCTTGGCCGATCCAGATTTCCTCACATCACGGCCAGTGGATATCATTATTGGAGCTGACTCATATGAGCAAATCATCAAGCCCAACATCATCAAACAAGATCCATTGATGCCAATTGCGCAGCTCTCAATTTTTGGATGGGTCGTTCTCGGACCTGTTGACACATCATCATTGGCATCTGCTGCTGTCCATCATGCCTCGATTCAGGAGAGAGAAGATGCTCTCGACGAGTTGCTGGAGAAATTCTGGACACAAAAAGAAGTGCCTGCGAGTAACAGTCATGATCTTACTCCTGACAAACAAAGATGTGAAGAATATTTCAAACACACTGTTTTGCGGGACTCAACAGGTCGATACACGGTTCAAATTCCGTTAAAATCATCATCTGATACTCTTGTTGATTCGTATCAAGTTGCTCATCGATGCCTGCAGGGATTAATAAGAAGATTCTCCCGAGACCAGAACTATCGACGTCTGTATCATCAGTTTATGACAGAATATCGAGAGCTCAATCACATGAAGAAGGCTTCACCCGTTTCCAGTCAGCACACACAATATTACTTGCCACACCACGGAGTGCTCAGACCAGACAGTGCAACCACAAAATTATGTGTGGTATTTAATGGCTCGAGTGCATCTACATCCGGCCGCTCACTCAATCATCTCATGCACACGGGAGCCAAGTTGCATTTAGACATCACCGATGTTCTGCTCTGGATTCGACAATTCCGACACTTAGTCGCCACTGACATCACCAAAATGTATAGGCAGATCAACGTGCATGAAGATGACTGGAATTTACAACGGATTCTCTGGACCGACGAACTGCTCAATGAAGTGCCATATTATCTAACCACGGTCACGTATGGTACCAAGGCTGCCCCGTTCTTAGCGGTACGAACGCTGCTGCAACTGGTGGAGGATGAAGGTCACAATTTTCCCCTTGCAGTGCCGTCCATCCTTCGAGGTCGATATGTCGACGATACTTTTGGAGGCGCTGACACTGTTCAGCAGCTAATAGTCATTGCAGCTAAAGAACTTGTGCATGGCGGGCGGTTTCCCATTAGCCAAGTGGCACGCGACCCATCAAGATGTGCTCGCTGCGGTTGACGCAGATAAGGATCAGAGCTCACAAATTACATTTGACGATTGCGTAACCAAAATACCCGGATTACGATGGCTTCCTCAAGAAGATTCATTCACATTCTCAACAAGGATCTCGTCGCAAACCGATTATCTCACCAAACGCCTCATTTTGTCTGAAGTGGCTCAGATATTCGATCCACTAGGCTTTGTATCACCAGTAGTGATCAAGGCGAAGATGCTCTTGCAGGAGCTTTGGCTTCATAAGCTCCAATGGGATAAACCACTGCCATCCCAGCTCTCATCACGGTGGCTCATCATCAGAAAGGAACTCACCAGCTTAAGCAAGATCTCAATACCTCGATGGTATAACACATGGAGTACCTCGTCAGTGGAATTTCACGGTTTTTCTGATGCTTCTCAACTCGCAATGGCTGCAGACGTATATATCACCGTCCACGGCTCTAATGGCGCCACGATTTCATTGGTGTGCTCCAAAACCAAGGTAGCACCACTCAAACGGCTCACCATCCTGAGACTTGAACTCACCGTAGCATTGATGCTCGCAAGACTCATGCGATACGTTCAAGCCACCTTGAGGTTGAACGTTATAGCAACTCATCTGTGGACGGACTCTCTTGTGACACTCACGTGGATCAAATCTCATGCATCGCGCTGGAAGGATTTTGTGAGAAACCGGGTTTCTCAGATTCAAGAGCTCACTGCAAAAGCACACTGGAAATACATACCTGGTACATCCAATCCAGCCGATTGCGCATCTCGAGGCTTGACTACTCAACTCCAAAGCCACTCATTATGGTGGACGGGACCACCGTGGATACTCACACCTGAAGCATGGCCATCGCAACCCGCCCTCTCGGACGAGTTGAGCACTCATGAGGCTCGTCCTGGCATTGCGCTACATGCAACTGCTCCTCAGTCGGACTACCACTGGGATCTCATATATAGGTACTCAACTCTCAACAAATTAGTGAGAATAACAGCTCTTTGTTTCAGGTTCATTTCGCTTCTGAGAAAGCGCCGATACAAGCCATTGGACTTGCACTCAGCTTTGGAGGAGTCCAGACTATTCTGGATCAAGGCTACTCAAGCGGCATACTTCACGCACGAGATCAAGATGCTCACGGCCAACTCGAGACTACCACCTACTCACGTATTCAGTCGACTGACTGCGTATATAGACGCTCAAGGGATCATCCGAGTTGGTGGCCGCCTCACCCAATCAGCACTAGCTCACGACAATAAACATCAGACGATTTTACCTCGCCACTCAAGGTTCTCAACCTTAATCATCGCCCATGCCCATTTACGTACCCTGCATGGAGGAACACAGCTGACATTGGCTCATGTCAGGCAACAATACTGGATCATCGGCGGACGGGCTCCGGTGAAGTCGCATATCTTACGGTGTGTCGTGTGTGCTCGGCAGAGGGGGATCCGTGCTCATCAACTGATGGGCCAACTACCTCTCTTTCGGGTTACGCCGTCACGTCCGTTTGCTCATACAGGAGTCGACTATGCCGGACCGCTTACCATCAAGACATGGAAAGGACGAGGTGCGAAAACGTACAAGGGATGGATCTGCGTGTTCGTCTGCTTCTCCACCTCCGCAATTCACCTCGAAGTAGTCAATGACTACTCATCAGAAGGATTCATAGCAGCCCTCCGAAGATTTTTAGCGAGAAGGGGAATTGTTCAGACCATGTATTCGGACTGCGGGACGACTTTTATTGGAGCCGCGCTCAAGAAAATGTTCGTTCAAGGCTCTCAAGAACATCAACGGATTGCTCAAGTTTTGCAACTTGACGGTACAAGATGGGAATTCAACCCACCAAACGCTCCACACATGGGGGGGGGGGCAAATGGGAGGCGGTGGTAAAGTCCGTGAAGTTTCATCTGAGACGGACTATCGGGGAGACTCTACTCACGACGGAAGAACTGACAACATTGCTTACGCAAATCGAGGCCATTCTCAACTCGCGCCCTTTAGAACCGTTAAGTGACGACCCTGAAGACGTCTCAGCGCTCACACCAGGTCATTTTCTCATTGGAGGTCCACTCACTACCATACCCGAGCCATCTCTGATTGACCTAGCAACCTCACGGCTATCTCGGTGGCAATTCATCCAGCAGCGTGCTCAACAGTTTTGGGCACAATGGTCGGCTCATTACCTGCAACGCCAGCAGGCGATATCTAAGTGGCATCATCCTAACAACAACATCAAGGTGGGTTCTATCGTACTGCTCACCGACGAACGCTCTCCACCGTGCAAGTGGCCACTCGCCAGAGTAACGGCTTTGCACCCGAGAAAGGATGGACTCACTAGGGTAGTCACCATTAAGACGGCCACCACAATACTCACTCGGCCAGTTGCTAAGCTTGCCATGCTACCCGTCTCATCAGAGTAGAGGATCAAAAGTAAGAAATCATCAACAAGGTTGCTGATGGCGGGCGAAATGTTCGAGATTCCGTTATCACGTTGCGCCACCGCATCAGATGGCAGCATCGATCGGGTATCGACTGGCCGGATCCACGCGGCAGCTATCGCAAGCACGGGCGCGAGCGTCGTCGTCTTCTTCCGCGCGACGAGGACAGTAGAAATATGGCCGCGCAGTGACAAGACGCATAACGTGTGCTACGTGCGTACAAGTTGTGACTCCGCATTGAAGTGCATACCGCAGTGACCAACGCTGCCTAAAGACATTTCTAAGGTGTAAAAGAGACCGCTCAGCTCAGCTCTGGTACATCAACATGACGACTCACACGTGCGCGAGTGCCGACCGCCACGTGTCTCACCGGCTCACGGGCTCTTCATCACGAGGAGAGCGATTAATATAATTGCTTCTAGAATACACAAACAATCAAAGACTTCTCGTTAGACACAGCTCACCGTTTCTCAGGTCAGATTGTACATATTTTTTGACGCATTAAAGACGGCTGAAACTGTGTTCTAAGTTACACAAAATTAAAGGAATAATGAATTAACACCTTCCACGCACGTCCTTCTCATCCTGCTTCCATCGGGATAAATCAGCGATTTCGCGAACACGACACATTTTCACTTTAGTGTCGTGCTGGTCGTAACTGTTAAAAATTATTTAAAAAATGGTAAGTGGTCGAAACTATTTGTTAAAATGGTGCTAAAGCATAGAACTCTTATAGATCTGTCGAAAACAACCGTTAGAACTACCGAAAATCATCAACACGACACATTTTAACTAATTTTAAGTGGATATAAAAAATTGTTAAAAATTGTTAATTGGTGGAATATCGATCTGAAATTGTATATATGTGTGAAACTCAAACAGAACTTTCGAGAACTCTTGTCAAAACTGATAATATTCAACGCGTTTTGGTACTTTACAGGAGAGGGTGTCGTGCTAGATTCGCGAAGTTAGCACATTTTTTTAATTTCGATTTTTTAATATAAGGAATGCGGAACTCTGTTTAATTTTTATCAGAAACTGTAGAACTGTAAAAAGTGCTACTGAAACTCTTAGTATTTTTTTGAAATTCAAAGAATGTCGTGCCAACTTCACAGACACAGTAATGTATTATAATGTACAAGTCACTTTTAGGTATCGGATATGACTCAATTTAAAACCAACAAGTCTTTTTGCCATTTTAAATAAATCACTGTATTATTAAACCACTGTTTGTCATGCCGCTTGTTACATATTATGTTAACATTCAATATAGCATAAAAAATTTCACTGACGTGATATTTCAGCGAAACTTTCTCGAAATAATTTAATTTTTAAATTCCATATTTAAATTTTCAATGAAATATTTCAGCAATATAGTATAAATACTTCAAAGAATATTCCATAGAAGATTACAAAAATGATTCTTTAGCCTACTACACACGATGCTTTTTCTCCCGCTGGTTTGCTATGTAGATTGCATACTTGCTATCGTGTGGGTAGCATTGCTGGCAATGCTGCTGACTCTGTTGCTGGCTTGGATTCAGACGATACGGACTTTTGTACTGGCTCATACTTC
The DNA here is from genome assembly GCA_030770225.1 of Temnothorax unifasciatus. NCBI lineage: Eukaryota > Metazoa > Arthropoda > Insecta > Hymenoptera > Formicidae > Temnothorax > Temnothorax unifasciatus. The sequence goes on along the minus strand of JASTWK010000689.1, from coordinate 42,217 downwards.
GTGTATGAGCTGTCAACCGGTAAATAAATATGGAGCAGGCCATTGCTATTGTGTAGTACAACATCGAAAAAATGCAATTGCATTATTTTTAATTATTAATAAATTACGATATCATCGACGTTTGTGGAGTCAATCACATCAACAGAATACGTTAAACTTTTTTTTTAACCTAATCCTATTCAAGTTGTACTACTTTGTTTGGCTCTCACAATGAGCCAGGACAAATCGATGGAAGAAAAATAGCACATGTTCTATCATGGAAATCCAGCAGATCTGTCAGCAGCGTGACAAGCAAACATACAATTTCTAGCACAATTATTCACACGATAGCAAGCATACAAGCCAGCTAGCAATCCAGTAGGAAAAAAGTGGACTCGCTCCGGTGACTCTCGCGTTGATATCACGTGTTCGAGATACGAATCGGAGAATGTACGCGGTGACGCGTATTAATTTCGGCCACGACGAGTAGCGCGTCATCAAATCCCACCGCTCCTTTGACTTAACTAGATGCGTATTGATGCGAGTATTTTGTTCGAGAGTCGGGTCGCGAGGCGACGGTTCGCGCTGCGCTGGCCATTTCTCTTTCGGAAGCCGCAGCCACGGAGGCCCTTGCCATCACAAATGGTAGGACGCGAGATGGACTCCGAGAATGCCGCGAGAGGCACAATCAGCCGGATTGTCGTCAGTCGGCACGTGTCGTCAGTCGGCACGTGTCGCCAGGTGGCGGACGGAATACGCGATTGAATCGCGGAGACTCGATTGGAAACGAATGTTTTCCATTTCGACGGATGCTGAGTCACCCATGCTCAAACAACTTCGGCGTCCGTCCAGCAAAAAGTCACTACGATGACTAATGAGAGCACGAATTCCATCAGCTTAGATAGGAGGTCGGCCGCGGATAACTCTAACCGAGGAATGGTCAGAGTCTTGATCGGAGCGACCTTTGATTTTGCGACGAGCAATCGGGTAGTCGTTTCGCCCGCTAGGGAGGTGACGCGAATGTACACCGCAGCCGCGAATGCGGCGGAGGAGGCGTCGCAAAACCCGTGAAGCTCGCAACTCGCGGTGTCAGAGCCGTATTGTACCCAACGGTTTACTTGAAGTCCGTCGATATTCGCCAGGGACGCCCGGATAGTCTCCCACTTCGCGAGTAGGTCGTCCGGGATGACGTCGTCCCACTCCGCCTTCGCCTGCCAGAGTTGTTGCAGGAGGATTTTCGCGTTTATGGTCACGGGCGTGACCCAACCTAGCGGATCGAAAATCTTTGCCACTAGGGATAGGATTGACCTCTTGGTCTTTGGAGTGGAAGGAGGGAGCGCAACGTCGAACCGGAAGACGTCGAGCGCGGGATTCCAGCTTATGCCTAGCACCTTTAGTTGCTCGTCGGCTTGCAACGTTTTCGAACATGCGAGTCCGTGATTCTCAGAGTTGATGTCGGTTAGCAGTTGCGGAGAGTTGCTTGCCCATTTCCGTAATTCGAACCGCCCCCGATCTAGCAACGCGCACACCTGATCGCGCGTTTGACGAAGTAGCGGGATGTCGTCCGCTCCGAACAAAAAGTCGTCGATATATCGGCACTTTTGTATTACCGGAACCGCCAACGGAAATGAGGCTCCCTCGTCCCGAACAAGCTGTTCCACAACGCGGAGTGCGTCTTGCGGCGCGTTACCTGTTCCGTACGTTAAAACCAGTAACACGAATTCGATGATGGCGCGATCCAGCCATAAGATGCGCTGATAGTCCACGTCGCGGGGATCAATTTCGATCTGGCGATACATTTTTGTTATGTCCGCTGAGTAAACATATCGCGGCAGCAATCATCGCAACAGAACTGCGGCGAGATCAGCTTGCAGCTTTTGCCCGGTTAGCAAGTGGTCATTCAGAGACGTGCCGTTGCTTGTCGAACTTGACGCGTTGAAAACGACTCTCAGTCGTGTTGTGGCACTGCTCTCTCGCATAACCGGGAGATGCGGAATGTATACGCGCTGAGACGACGAGCCTGAGTCGGGCGGTGCTCGTTTCATGTGCCCGAGACGCTCGTATTCCTCGATAAACGCGTTATATTCTGTCGCGAGGTTTTCGTCGGCGTTTAATTTGCGCTCGAGGGCTCTCAACTGTCGCTCGGCCGAACGATATGAATCACCGATCTCGATTGGAGGTCCGGTTTTGAACAGAAGTCGAATTACGTATCTCCTGTCGGGACGGCGCCAATGCGTGGCGAGAAAGTGATCTTCGCACTGTTGATTTTCCGGGCTCAGCGGAACCGCGCGAGGGATTTTCTCTATCTCCCAGAAGCGCCGAAGTTCCTCGTCGAGAGACGGGGAATTTGAGCAGTGCTGGGCCCTAACAGTTTGAGGACGCGTGTGTGGGTCAGCCGCGGGACCGGATAGCACCCACCCGAGAACGGTGTTCTGAGCGAGGGGTTGACCGCGGGAGCCCTTTCGAATTCCGTCGAGCAGCAGATCGCCGTAAAGATCGGCCCCGATAATTATGTCAATGGGATCCGAATTTGTAGGATCTGGATCGGTGAGCTCGAGGTCGGCAACGTGGCTCCAGTTCCACGGGCGACGTTCGAGGCGACGGAAGGTCTTTTATCAAACCTTTCATAATGGATGCCGTGGTCGCGAGCGCGAGAGACGATCGGCCGAGCGGAGAGAGCTGAATGTCGGCTGCGTATCGACACATTCCGGCGTCGACGCCTCCTATTGCTGAGATCGAGACGGGCATTTTCACGCGGCGCGCTCTTAAGCTTTGTCTCAATCGCTCTGTCATGAATGTTATCTCCGATCCCAGATCCAATAATGCGCGAACGACGCGAACACGACCGTTCGGTTGATCGGATGGGAGACTGACCCTCACTCTGGCCGTCGCGAGTAACACCTTTCAATTTCCACGCTTTCCGAGTGGCGGGATCGATCCTCTGCGTGATGCTATACACGATCATGTCGCTGAAAATATCGGTTTCGGATCGATTCAAATTCTTTAGCAACGCGATAGCCCGAGCTGCCTGATCCCGCAAATCACTTAAATCGCACGCTGACTCTCGGGAAACGCTTGGCAAATTGTACAGCGCGGATACGTGCATCTCGACTAAGCGGCGCTTATTCTCGTACCGAGACACCAGAGTTTTCCACGCGATCTCAAAATTGTCCGCGGTTATCGGAATGCTTCGTATGGACTCGAGCGCTCGCCCGGTAAGACTAGACGACAGGAAATGCATTCGCGCAAACGCGGAAAGTTCGGAGTTCTTTATGATAAGAGAAGTAAAGCGATCGCGAAACGTCTCCCACTCCTCGTACTTTCCTGAAAACGGCGGAATATTGATGGGTGGCAGGTGAGACAGCGAAAACGACGAGGTCGATGACCCATGACTGCATGCTGCTCCCGGGCCTGGGTTATCCACCAAGTTCTGCGGTGGGGGCGCGAGGCCCTCCAGATGTTCGGCCATGTAGTCCAACGTCGACAGATGAATCTCCTCGGCTTGGTCAAACAACTCGTTCTTGAAGTAGTCGAGCGCGCTCCGTTTCGCCTCCGGGATCGCTTGCAATAGAGACGAATGCACACGAAGGCATTGCGACCAGACTTCTTTGGCGCTGGCGATTCGCGCGCGAATCTTGGGTGCGGTGTAATTGTTCGCCCCGATCTTCTTGAAATTGGCAAGCGCCCGCGTAATCGAATGCATTAGCGCTTGTTGTTGGGCCAGAAGGTCATTAACGGCCGCGGCGGTTTCCGGAACTGCGGTCATGCTGGCGGCTGGAGGGCTGCTCTAGAGATCCCGATCCGGCTCGAAGGACCAAATTATGTTCGGGCGCGCACGAATTTGCACGCCGAACGAACTGCCGGGCCCGCTCAGAGAAAGCGCGGGATGTCCCTCGCCGCGTCGTGTGTTGTGTGCGCGAAAGTCGCCGTTTGAATTCGGCAACCGTAACTCCTGTTCCGACTCGCAACCGAAAATGTGTAGGCGAATGGACCAAGCACCAGATTCAACAACCGCTGCGTTTATTAACAAAATAACAAGATAGATCGGTCCACTACAGTTTATCGAGGTGGAAGGACCCACTGACTTCGAGGCCGTACGCTTGCGCTTGAAGTGCTACCGCTCCAGCGGAGTAGCCGATGCGTCCCGCTCACGCTTCGGGCGGGATGCACGTGTTGCATATACGCGCGGCGATATGACTCGTTCGCGAGAGGCCGAGGTGGCTTGCGTGGAAGATCGCGTATCGCGCAATACGTTGCACATGGGCTTGTTCTCGGAATCGTTATGTCGGTATTCAAGAGGCTTACAAGTGCGAGCGACCTTTAGCACGGAGTACTGACGACTGAGGACCGTTAGTTCAAAACAATCCGTCTGGCCGGGATCTTTGCGCTATAACGCTCTAATTGGCGAAGCGCTAATCGCGTGGGGCGAGCCACCTACGGCGAACGCGGACGAGTCCGTGGTATCCTTAACACACTCCTTACATCTTCCTATATAAACCCTGACATTGCGGCACTCCCTTTCAAAGCTTCTGAGTCTCTTCAAGCCTCCCAAGCTTACAATTAGTCACGTGTTATTCTCGGATTACAATCGTGATCTCTTCCGCTTTTGAGTCACGATTCAGCACTTATTGTTAGAATTAGTGCAACACATCAGACTGCACACGTACGACTTGTTCCGTCTTTCCCCTCTATCAAGGGTCATTCGAAGCGCAGTCATCAAGTGCTCATCAATCGGTGTCCTCGAACTCTGCAAGTAGTAAGTCCTATACACACACACACATACATACATATACCTCACCTCCCCGTCTTTTTACATATTCACGTGTTAGGGAAGTCTCTCAGTTATAACCCTTCCATCTCTCCTATTGCTTTGAGTTAGTTGGCTCGGTGGACTCGAGGTATGTTGCTCTGAGTTAACTGATTTGTCGGTGGACTCGGGGTACACTGCTTTGGGTTAGCTGGGTCGGTGGACTCGAGGTATGTTGCTTTGAGTTAGCTGACTCGTTGGTGGACTCAAAGTACTCCTTAGATTTAATCTCCAAAACCTGAGGTGACTTCCCCGCACTTGACGGATTTAAATATTAACGATCCGCTAACTTGTAGGATTCGCCCGGTCCTACCCATAAGAAGTCGCGAAACGCCGCGAAACACGAGAGACGTCGCCACAAGCGGGCGCGGAAGGAAGCGGAGGAACCCTGTTCCTCACAGCCCGGTCCTTCGTGTCTCGCCACTCCACCGCCCCTACCAGCCTTCTCGGAGGAACCTTGTTCCTCACAGCAGTGTCGCCCCGTCGTACCATCTCACCCTTCCCCCGCACTTTCTCGTCCGGTTTGTTGGGTGGCCCCATTCCGCGTGGTCCCCGTCAACCCCGATCCAGCCGCCCTCCTTGAACCCCCCGCTTCCCCCTCCTCTTCCCGAACTCCATCCCCGACCCCGTCAACTGCCTCGACCGTTCTCGGGGAAATAGACGAACCCGAGCTTATCACATTAGATGATTAGATACAAAATTATGTTAAAATAAATTTAATTTATTATATTCCGACAATTAGACATCCGACTTTTGTATGTTTTTGATACATCCTGCACTCAAACCTATCTCATGTTTAATTTGATTAATTAACCTAAATTTATAATAAATGTTTTGTTTGTATTAAATATATGTTTCTCGGTTTATTCATAACTTAAGACCTCTCCACTACTCATCCCTCTCTCGAGATTGCATGAGGTCCGATCCTGAGTTAAAGGGATTAAATTTCCTGACTCGAAAGAGGACCGACGATCCCACCGCTCACGGAAGGCGTCCTACCGTCCCTACGGACGTTGACCCTTCCTGAGCCATTGAAAGGTGCATTCGCCTCGCGCCACGCGCCTCAGAACATGTACCTGCGAGCGATATACTTAAGCATCTAGTTGCGTCCTTCCTTACCTCGACCCCGCTGGTTAGCCTTTCCCTTGCTTCCCAGTTTTTCTTATCATAATCCTAGGGTTGGACGTAACAATTTATTTTGCTATTAACTTAAATTTTATTTTTTATATTCACATACTTTCACGGCTGCAATCATATAAATAATATCGATTCTCACAATTTAAAAACTCCGCAATTATTTTTAAAATCTGTTTTATTTTTTATTCGGAATTCTCTTCAAAATCCTCTCCTGATGTTTCGAAATCATCGGCGACGATTTGAAATGCGCCGTAAAGCCGGCTCAGACGTCGCGAGCGTGATCGGAGACAGCGCGACGGTCAGCGAGCGCACGGTCAGCGAGCGCAGCAACGGTGAAGCACCGGCCTTAGCAACGGTTGTTTGTTCGTCATCTTCATCTTCTTCTTGAGTCTTTCAGATCGTTTTCATTCCCACGATTAATTTGTAACAACACCGAAAGTAAGAGTCAAGCGTGACGGATTTAATACGTGTATCGATGCGAAAAAAACTTCTACGGATATAGTGCGGTTCGAATCCCGGATTTACATGTGAGATCGTCAAGTTTAAAGCGGAGTGTCGACGGAGCCGCGGCGGACAACGACGAGGCCGGACAGGACGTTCTAACGCCACCGTTTTCCATTTCCACATCCTGCTTATCCACTCCCTAGCGATACGAAAACGAGACGCCCGAAAGTTTGAACGTCGTCGCTTCCTACCTCGAGAGAGGCTTCAGGTTTGATTACCCGATTCGATTGCCGTGGTATTTCATGAAACGCATTGTGGCTATTCTCACCATTATCTTACCGCGCGACTACGTAAAGTTCGGTTTGACATCCGCGTTATATGTGCATTTCGTGTGCGGGCACTTTCGATATCTTTCTATTGCGTGTGTTCGTAGCCGGTTGTGACATTGTTCATTTCTCGATTTAATCTCCGCGGTATTACGTGCAGTGCTTGTACAATCATTCTCGCCATTTTATCGTTACGCGCCCGCGTGATATGTTCGACATTGCTTTAACTCTTGATACGATATCCGCATTGCAATGTACAAGTTCGTGTCGGGTGACCCGGTGTTTTCCTTATGCGTACGTGCATTGTTTCTTTTCGACATTGTTCCTATGCGAGCGATTCCGATAATTCATCCATTACGTGAAGTGCACCAAAATACGAGTATTTTCATATGCGAATGAACGTGAATTAATTAAATCTTCCAAATGTTTCGTGTTTTGTTACTGCTTTATCACTTGTCCGCCGCTAACGATTATTCTGTTCTCACACCGAGATTTCATGCGTATACCGACGAGAAAGTTGTGAGTAGATCGTAGATACACTACGATCGAGCACGATGTTGTGGAGATGGGCAACACAATGTTGCGAGTTTACCGCGTGGCACACGGCTGCTGGGGCACACGGCTGCCCGAGTTTACCGCATGGCACACGGCTGCCGGGGCACACGGCTGCCGGGGCACACGGCTGCCCAAGTTTACCGCGTGGCACACGGCTGCCGGAGAGATTTCTGAGGACTGTGTGATACATCGCGACTGTTGTTTACGCTACTTTGACCTGATAACCGCGACTGATGACTTACGTTACTCTGTTGATACCCGCGACTGAATGATACACCGCGACTGAGATTACCGCTATTCCCATGATAACCGCTCAGCTCAACAAGATCATCTGCGCGCTAGACATCCTTGCTCAGCGCGCCATTCAGCCTTGCGTTCTACGTTCCTGGCATCCCTGCGATCTGCGCGCTAGACATCTTTGATCTGCGCGCCATTCATCCTTGCGTTCTACGTTCCTGATTTCCTGCGACCTGCGCGCTAGACATCCTTGCTCAGCGCGCCATTCATCCTTGCGTTCTACGTTCCTGATTTCCTGCGACCTGCGCGCTAGACATCCTTGCTCTGCGCGCCATTCATCCTTGCGTTCTACGTTCCTGTCATCCTTGCGAATTACGTGCTTGTCATTCTTTATACTCGGCGCAACACGAATCAGATTATCGTTACACAACACCTGATGTACATATTTTAGGATGATAGTCATCATAAAAACATTTGAAACACAATTTCGATTTACACCAAGCACATTGAATAAAACATACATTTTTTAATTGACAAGAACACGGTTTTTTTAAATTCGTTAAAGGGAATCAAACGTCACCGCCCTTTAAAAAGATAGATCTGTCAATAATTAATTTTGATGCAAACCAAGCGTACTTTAAAATTTTAGCAAAAACAGGAGCGCAGAAGTAATCAGGACTTTCGCTAGGTTCATCTTTGCACTATTAGTAAAAATATTATTTACTTTAAACTTGGCCGTTTGACTCACTTTATTGTCAGTCGAGCAGCAGTTATAACGTGTTGTGTACTGTAAGTGCAGAGATTATTTTGGAACAATGGAAGAAGCAAGCGGTAGTGCGGAGGAAACTCCCAATCCATCCAAATTATTAGAAATAGAATCTCTTGAACAAAGGAAAGAAGAAATGAAGAACGATCTTACAAATGCTCTGAAATATTGTCAGAGTTTACTCGAATCCGAAGATTTCATTAAAAATGCACATCTGAAAAAGTATCATCCGCTTCCATCGCGATGGGTGAGGAAATTTTTAAGGAAATTGTAAGCATGCTGGGAGAAAAAAATTAATAATAGATGAAGAACTTAAAATTTTTGAAGAAACTGTCAGTGAAGGAGAGTATGACAAGGTATATTTTGAATTTTTTGTCAATCTTTCTGTTTTTTAAGTAAATAATATATATAAGAGTAATATTTTTGCTAATACTGCAAAGATGAACCTAGCGAAAGTCCTTATTACGATGAATATCAATTTGGAGAAAAACCCGATTATATTTCATAGTCATACAAAGAGAGCGGTTGCATTAGCAGAAGCGCATCCAAAATAGTCACTAAAAACTTTGCAAAAACAATTAAGGCTGTTCCCGTTTAAGATAAAAAAAGAATAAAGCAATGGAAACAGGACATAACACGAGGAGGAACAATGATTGATAAATGGAAGCATATAGAAATGGGACTTTAGCACGTTTTAAAGAAGCAAAAAAATGTCTCGAGCAGGTAAAATACATATATACAAAATATTCTTTTGTTCAAGAGATTCTATTTCTAATAATTCGGATGGATTGGGAGTTTCCTCCGCACTACCGCTTGCTTCTTCCATTGTTCCAAAATAATCTCCGCACTCACAGTACACAACACGTTATAACTGCTGCTCGACTGACAATAAAGTGAGTCAAACGGCCAAGTTTAAAGTAAATAATATTTTTGCTAATAGTGCAAAGATGAACTTAGCGAAAGTCCTGATTACTCCTGCGCTCCTGTTTTTGCTCCAATGTTAAAGTACGCTTGGTTTGCATCAAAATTAATTATTGATAGATCTATCTTTTTAAATGTCGATGACGTTTGCTTCCCTTTAACGAATTTAAAAAAACCGTGTTTTTGTCAATTAAAAGATGTATGTTTTATTCAATGTGCTTGGTGTAAATCAAAATTGTGTTTTAAATTTTTATGATGACTATCATCCTAAAATATGTACATCAGGAGAGGATTTCGAAGAGAATTCCGAATAAAAAATAAAACAGATTTTAAAAATAATTGTGGAGTTTTTAAATTGTGAGAATCGATATTATTCATATGATTGCAGCCGTGAAAGTATGTGAATATAAAAAATAAAATTTAAATTAATAGCGAAATAAATTTAATAATAAAATAATAATTTTTTACTTTACTTATTGTCAAATGTATTTTTTTTTAATTAAAAAATGAAAAAAAATTTTGAAACAAGCAAGACTCGAACGCGTAACCTGCAGCGTTCTAACGCGTCGTCTTATCCACTGCGCCACACGAACTAGTTGTGAAACTTGTTTGCGTGCTCGGTAGATACGGTGCACGAAAACTTTTGATGCAAATATCTTGCGAATGCTTGAGTATTGCATCGTGTTACTTTACCATTAATTAGTGGGGGGTTAACCCTACAACATATTAAAAATTTATTTAAATCGGTGAGGGCACTACCTGGTCCTCCCCTTGTAAATATAATTACGTGAACGAAAGATTGAATACATTACAAATTCTAAATGAACGACTACAGATGAAATTACTTTTATCTAATGAAGAAGTCATAAGCCACAAAGATAAATAATTTAATTGATTAATTTGCAAAAAAAGAAAAATAAAATATATTAAATGCGAATAAATCATACAAAAATTTATTACATCTGTTGCATCATACAGGTAAAACGGTACAATTACTCAGTCATAAAAATGGTTTACAAATAAAGAAAGATATACTTGGTGCCAAAGAGACGGACGTTGCAGGATCATCAATAGCAAAAAGTGATACTTTCCCAAAAAGAGCAAACGTACGACAGTTGCTAACAGTAAGGATAAGAAACGATATTTTTTAGGAGCGTTCCGTTTGCCCACGTTAATATTGACCACGGTCCCGATTGACCACGTTGCGATTGACCACGTTGATATTGACCACGTTGCGATTGACAACGGTCCCGATTGACCACGGTCCCGATTGACCACGGTCTCGATTGACCACGGTCCCTATTGACCACAGTAGATAAATAGTCCATACCCCGGCGCTCGGGTACTTTCGAGGGGAAACGGGTGGGCCGCGCGCACGCGGAAGGAACGCCATAAGAGATGGACATGGGGGTCGAGGGGAAGGGTATAGGTTCATCGGAGGGGGGAGTTGCGGGGGGAAAATTTTTCGCACGATTTACTAGTAACTTAGTAGGAGAGCCGGCTGCACAAAACCCTCCCTCATCGAACATACGGCTGAATTTTATTCGAATCGATAGCTTTTTTAGTGGTTAACCCTGTGCCGGGTTTTATATGCCCTGAAACTTGACCGAAGTGTAAAAAAAAGGCCACTTCCGGTATGATTTTTTGAGATAAAACCCCCTTAAAGAACATACGGCTAAAACTTGTGCCAATCGATTCAGGATGTCAAACACTTTGATAAAAAAATATGCTGCCACCCCTCATCTTGACAGGAACCATGGCAGCAACCCTTAAACGTGACATATTTTCGTACCGTATCTCCCTCACAGAACATACGATTTTTTCTTTTTTTAAAATGTAGCTCGAACATTCCTGAACATAAAAAAACAATGCTGCCATCGCTAGCCTTGACCAAAAATTTTTGTGCCACTCGTAAGTCGCGCGACTTTTAACTGCCAAAGCCGTAGCCAGATAAGAAAGATCAATGTTCCCCGACACGGATCATGCTCATTTTTTTTTTCCTTTGATTGCTATCAGTGTCACTTACAATTTAGTCAAATATTAGCCCTTAATATTGAACCGTTTTGGTGTAAAAAATAAAGATAAAAATTTCAAAAATAATTTATATCTTTTGATCGGCTTAACCGATTTTGATAAAATTTTAATATGTTGTAGATATATCATTGCGACACATTTGTGGAAAATTCGGGAAAGGTTTCTGATGACAAAAACATTGATAAAAAATAAATAAATATTCTTGCTTTTTTTAGTTTAGGATATCTTTCTGGCACAATTACGAAAAATTGTTTGTAGAATCTTGGAGTAAAAAAAGAAAGTGGTAGTATTATACCTCGAAAAAACCTAAGTAACAAGTGGTAGACGTAATCTTTGTATCTCGAAAAATCTCGAAAAAATCTAAGCACTAGTATTTTTATTTCCAAAAAATTATAACCGAAGTGATACACATCACAAAATTATGTTACCTTATCAAAAAAGAGTCGCGCTTTAAGTGATCTATTACAATTACAAAAAAGAAATGATATCTCTGTAAATTACAGCGCCAATTACAGAGAGAACATATATATTGCCTCAAAAAATAATTGTTGCACTACTTTGAAAAATCTTTACATTGTGTTAATTAGAAAAAGAATGTATGATAACAATTTTATAAGATTAAAAAAATTTATTTAAATTTAACAAGGGAATACAAGATATTTAAATACAAAGTTTACATGTGTATTTTTAGTGGTCACAAAGAATTACAGAGGTAACAGTACAAAATAAAAATATTTTATTAAAATATTTAATCCAACGAGAGAATACAAGGTATTTAAATACAAAGTTTATATATGTTTTTTTCAATAGAATAAAAGATTTAATCACAAAGAATTACAGAGGTAACAGTACAAAATAAAAATATTTTATTAAAATACATAAATTTTTCTTGTAAAAAAACTTGGCGCTGCTAGACCTCGAAATTGTAAATAAATAAGGACAATAAATAAAAATAATTCAGAGAAGAATGCGACAGAAGTAAAGTAAATGATTATCAGCGTGGTGTGTATGTGCGAGCGAGTGATATGGGTGTGTGTGACGACGGCGAATAATGCGGCTTGTAATTAAGTACGGGATAAGTTTATTTATTTATTTACAATTTCGAGGTCTAGCAGCGCCAAGTTTTTTTACAAGAAAAATTTATGTATTTTAATAAAATATTTTTATTTTGTACTGTTACCTCTGTAATTCTTTGTGATTAAATCTTTTATTCTATTGAAAAAAACATATATAAACTTTGTATTTAAATACCTTGTATTCTCTCGTTGGATTAAATATTTTAATAAAATATTTTTATTTTGTACTGTTACCTCTGTAATTCTTTGTGACCACTAAAAAATACACATGTAAACTTTGTATTTAAATATCTTGTATTCCCTTGTTAAATTTAAATAAAATTTTTTAATCTTATAAAATTGTTATCATACATTCTTTTTCTAATTAACACAATGTAAAGATTTTTCAAAGTAGTGCAACAATTATTTTTTGAGGCAATATATATGTTCTCTCTGTAATTGGCGCTGTAATTTACAGAGATATCATTTCTTTTTTGTAATTGTAATAGATCACTTAAAGCGCGACTCTTTTTTGATAAAGTAACATAATTTTGTGATGTGTATCACTTCGGTTATAATTTTTTGGAAATAAAAATACTAGTGCTTAGATTTTTTCGAGATTTTTCGAGATACAAAGATTACGTCTACCACTTGTTACTTAGGTTTTTTCGAGGTATAATACTACCACTTTCTTTTTTTTTCGAGGTAACAACATATACACTACTATGCGTGTACTTGGCGCCTTTTTTTACCTTTTTTTTAAGAAAGGTAATTTTGTACGGATATCACGCCTTTTTGTAGTATTACGCATTTTATAAACAGTATGTACAGGGTAAAGCTATTTGGAGGTATAATACTACCACTTTGTTTTTTTCGAGGTAACAACATAATACATATACACTACTATGCGTGTACTTGGCGCCTTTTTTTACCTTTTTTTTTAAAAAGGTAATTTTGTACAGATATCACGCCTTTTTGTAGTGTTACGCATCTTAATCTGAAGTATTTAATAATATCTTACAAACAGTATGTACAGATTGTAAAGCTCTATAAGCCGTATATATTTTGCGATACAAGACATAATCGTAATCTAGGTTGAATAATGCTAATAATATAAACACATTAAGTACCACTTGGATTTTATTAATTTAAAATTAATAATACTACTACTTAGTTTTTCCGAGGTAACCATGCGTGTACTTGGCGCCTTTTTTTACCTTTTTGAAAAATAAAATTTACCTCTTTTTCTTACCTTTGTTTTCTTAATTTCGTTTAAATTTAAGACGTAGTATCATCCTTGATATCTATGTTTCTTTACATAAACTCGATTTTTACGCACAAATCTTTGTTAATACAACGATTTAACTTTATAACTTATCTTCTAATATAACTTATCTTCTAATATAAGAAATCAATAGTATTTGTAGCTTTTTAATGAACCGTAATCTTCAACACGTGGCTTCTCTCCAACACGTTGCTTCTCTCGGAAATTTTGCTCTTATAATATTCCGCTACGTGCCCTACGAGCGGAGATATTGCGACGCAAAGTCCAAATGTGAAAATTTATTTTTAAGATACTTCTACGTCGACCGCTCTCATATAACCGAATATAACATACATCGAATTCAAGGTATTAATACACCTAGACACCGAAAACTACGGAGCGCACTATCTGGACGTCGTCATCGGCAACCTGGGACACGTAGACATCGAATTCAAGGTATTAATACACCTAGACACCGAAAACTACGAAGCGCATTATCTGGACGTCGTCATCGGCAACCTGGGATACGCAGACATCAAATTCAAAGTATTAATACACCTAGACGTCGAAAACTACGGAGCGCACTATCTGGACCTCGTTGTCGGCAACCTGGGACACGTAGACATCAAATTCAAGGTATTAATACACCTAGATACCGAAAACTACGGAGCGCATTATCTGGACGTCGTCATCGGCAACCTGGGACACGTAGACATCGAATTCAAAGTATTAATACACCTAGACACCGAAAACTACGGAGCGCACTATCTGGACCTCGTCGTCGGTAACCTGTATATCGACTCGATGGATTTATTCGCTGGGTTGATAATAATAATAATATATATAATAATATTATAATAATATTATTTTTATCAAGATTATTTGATCAAGAGACACGGTACCTAATTTACTTAAATATAAAAATCTTCCTCCTGACCGATAAGTCTATCGACCTATAATATAATTTACCTACTAGATCGATAATAATGCGCGCACAATATCGAAACTGGCGATACTAGCACCGCCACCGCCAGTGGCGAAAAAGTGAAAGTGACGTTTTCTCTGATCACGTGATATATATATATATATATATATTCGGTTATATAGATGAGAGCGGTCGACGTAGAAGAAGTATCTTAATATAAAATTTCACATTTCGACTTTTGCGTCGCAATATCTCCGCTCGTAGGGCACGTAGCGGAAAAATGAAAAGAACGAACCCCCCCCCCCCCAAATCGACCCCAAGCTATCGATCAAGCCTATTTAGAACTTGATCCGTTCACTCGTTATCGAGATCTCAACATCTCGAGTACTTGCAAATCGTCGCGTCGCGTAAAAGAGTCACGGTTGGTCTCGCTCCGCGTGTACTTGGCGCGAGACACTACCGTGTCTCTTGATCAAATATAATTTTTTGGAAGCAATAAAATGGGTAGGCGGTGCTTTTAAAAATTAAGTATTCTTTTTCACTTATTTAAAAATATGATATGCTTTTGGTACGATCGCCATATATTTTATGTAGAATTTTGGGATAGCATTCTACAACAAGTAATTTTTTTAAACTTCCGCCTACCTATTTTATTGGTTCGAAAAAATTACTTGTAGAATACTATCCCAAAATTCTACATAAAATATATGGCGATCGTACCAAAAGCATATCATATTTTTAAATAAGTGAAAAACAAGTAGAAACTTGCACATTGCTTCCTCGTAGTTTTTAAGTGTGCAAGTAGAAACAAGTAGAAACCTTCGCTCACAAAGCTCCTCTATGAGGAAGCTTGTATTTTATTCAATGTATAATTATTAGTATTTATTTGTTTTGGCTTCCTCATAGAGGAAGCTTTGTGAGCGAAGGTTTCTACTTGCACACTTCAAAACCATAAGAAAGCAATGTGCAGGTTTCTACTTGCACACTTAAAACAAGTTTCTACTTGCACACTTTAAAACATTATGCAGGTTTCTACTTGCACACTTAAAAACTATGAGGAAGCAATGTGCAAGTTTCTACTTGCACACTTAAAAACTATGAAAAAACAATGTGCAAGTTTCTACTTACACATTTTAAAACAATGTGCAGGTTTCTACTTGCACACTTAAAAACAATGTGCAAGTTTCTACTTGCACACTTAAGAACTATGAGGAAACAATGTGCAAGTTTCTACTTGCACACTTAAGAACTATGAGGAAGCAATGTGCAAGTTTCTACTTGCACACTTAAGAACTATGAGGAAGCAATGTGCAAGTTTCTACTTGCACACTTAAGAACTATGAGGAAGCAATGTGCAAGTTTCTACTTACACACTTAAGAACTATGAGGAAGCAATGTGCAAGTTTCTACTTGCACACTTAAGAAATATGAGGAAGCACTGTGCAAGTTTCTACTTGCACACTTAAGAACTATGAGGAAGCAATGTGCAAGTTTTTACTTGCACACTTAAGAACTATGAGGAAGCAATGTGCAAGTTTCTACTTGCACACTTTTTTATTATCCTAAAACATCATTTTTTGATGTCTCATTTATTGAGACTTAAGATGTTCTAACTGTTCTCCTTAGAAAGAGATAGTACGTAAAGTGCGAACGTGAATGTGTAAGTGTTGTCTGAAAAACTGCGGATGTTACGCGGCTCGAATGTAACATTTATTTAACAGTACAAGGTTAATAGAATATACATTTCAAAACCGATCCTCAAAAAATTTAAATTCGGCGTTTTCGAACATAAGCAACACATTGGCATCGAAAACTCAAAAAACAATTTTTACTTCGGTCTTTCCTACCCCTATTTCATATATAATTCTTTAAATTCGGTTGATTAGACTTAGCTTTATATACGATCAAAATTATGGACCTTTGATCGCGTATAAAGCTGGGTCTAATCAACCAATGGCATCGAAAACTCAAAAAACAATTTTTACTTCGGTCTTTTCTACCCCTATTTCATATATAATTCTTTTAAATTCGGTTGATTAAACTTAGCTTTGTATGCGATCAAAATTATGGACCTTTGATCGCATATAAAGCTGGGTCTAATCAACCAAATCTTAACGAATTATATATGAAATAGGGGTAGAAAAGACTGAAGAATATAATAAAATTAGAAATAGATCAATATCTCCAAAATTGCGGAAGTTAGAGCAACCACGGACATTTCTAAAAAAATTAAAAAATTTTTTAAAAAAGAACCCCTTTACCGATCATCGCCAAATTCAATACCAACCTTCCTTGAATGATACTCTATCGATTAAAAAAAAAAACAGCCCGATATCTCAATATTTGCGGAAGTTAGAGCAACCACAACATCAAATGTGCACATACACACACACACACATACGGACATTTTTTTTTAGGCGATATTTTGACGTTTTACAACACTCTGAACATATTGGCATCAAAAACTCAAAAAACAATCTTTTCTTTGGTTTTTTCTACCCCTGTTTCATATATAATTCATTTAAATTTGGTTGACTAGACCCAACTTTATACGCAATCAAAGGTTCATATACGAAATTTACGAAAACAAAGCTTCCTCTATGAGGAAGCAACATGATATACAGATGCCTCGTTAGGAATTTTTCCATTTTTTTTAATTATTATTAATTTTTTTATATTCCCACTCTTCATATTAGTACCTATACTTTACTCCTGTAAAAGGATTTTGCGATCTATGAAGCCGTTTCAAAATAGGAGCGTTGACAAGATATGTCGTACAGATGCCTCGTTAGGCATTTTTACATTTTTTTCAATTATTATTAATTTTTTTATATTCCCACTCTTTATTAGTACCTATACTTTACTCCTGTAAAAGGATTTTGCGATCTATAAAGCCGTTTCAAAGAACGAGCGTTGACAAGATATGTCGTACAGATGCCTCGTTAGGCATTGGGCGCGTTCAGCAGAGACCAAGCCGCTGAGTAACAGTCGAACGTGATTGGCTCTTACTTTTAGAACCAACCAATCAACGCAGAGTGTTGATCAGACGAACTCAGCGACATATATGTCAAAGCTCTTTCTTTGAAACGGCTTCATAGATCGCAAAATCCTTTTACAGGAGTAAAGTGTAGGTACTAATGAAGAGTGGGAATATAAAGAAAGTAGTGATAATTGGAGAAAATGTAAAAATGCCTAATGAGGCATCTGTACATCATGTCAACAGGTGTGTCTGCTAAACGCGGCCATTTTTACATTTTTTTTCAATTTTCATTACTTTTTTTATATTCCCACTCTTCATTAGTACCTATACTTTACTCCTGTAAAAGGATTTTGCGATCTATAAAGCCGTTTCAAAGAACGAGCTTTGACAGATATGTCGTACAGATGCCTCGTTAGGCATTTTTACATTTTTACAAAAATGCCTAACGAGGCATCTGTACGACATATCTTGTCAAAGCTCGTTCTTTGAAACGGCTTTATAGGTCGCAAAATCCTTTTACAGGAGTAAAGTATAGGTACTAATGAAGAGTGGAAATATAAAAAAAAAATAGTAAAAATTGAAAAAAAAATGTAAAAATGGCCGCGTTCAGCAGACACACCTGTTGACATGATGTACAGATGCCTCGTTAGGCATTTTTACATTTTCTCCAATTATCACTACTTTCTTTATATTCCCACTCTTCATTAGTACCTATACTTTACTCCTGTAAAAGAATTTTGCGATCTATACAGCCGTTTCAAAGAACGAGCTTTGACAAGATATGTCGTACAGATGCCTTGTTAGACAAGGACAGATATCTCTCGTATTATTCCTTTCTCTCCTATGTATGTAATTTGCATGCACCCACTTATTCCTCTCTCTCTTTCCCTCCCTCTCTCCATCCCTGTCCCTCTCTCTCTTAGTACACTGGGTAGCATACACTTAGTATGGTAAAATCAGGATTTTTTGGAAGTGTGGTGTTAGGATTCTAGGGTATATTTGAAGAAAGAAAAACGGTAATTATTTAGGACAAGAAACTCTATTTATTATTTCGTTGATAAAATGCTGGGAAATATAAACAAAAATACATATATAAATGAAATATATTATTTTTTTTATTGTTACTGTCGAATTAAATAATATTACATAAAACTAATAATGCAATTGAACATAGATATACATACACACGCACACGCATACGCAATCGTACATATATACGCATACGCACATACATATATTATTTTTATTATTTTTTCTGTGGGTCCCAGGCCCCGTCCACGAGATGACGATATCACGAACATGGGACGTCTCCAAGATCACGCTCCGATTACTTTGTACTAATAATAAGAATAATTCTGCATAAATTTTTATTTTGTGCTTTTATATCATATGTATTTTTCAAGCAAAGTGCATTTGCAGAATTTATGCGATGGAAGATGTACACACACACACACACACACACACACACACACACACACACACACACACACACACACACGCACACGCACACGCACACGCACACGCACACGCACACGCACACGCACACGCACACGCACACGCACACGCACACGCACACGCACACGCACACGCACACGCACACGCACACGCACACGCACACGCACACGCACACGCACACGCACACGCACACGCACACGCACACGCACACGCACACGCACACGCACACGCACACGCACACGCACACGCACACGCACACGCACACGCACACGCACACGCACACGCACACGCACACGCACACGCACACGCACACGCACACGCACACGCACACGCACACGCACACGCACACGCACACGCACACGCACACGCACACGCACACGCACACGCACACGCACACGCACACGCACACGCACACGCACACGCACACGCACACGCACACGCACACGCACACGCACACGCACACGCACACGCACACGCACACGCACACGCACACGCACACGCACACGCACACGCACACGCACACGCACACGCACACGCACACGCACACGCACACGCACACGCACACGCACACGCACACGCACACGCACACGCACACGCACACGCACACGCACACGCACACGCACACGCACACGCACACGCACACGCACACGCACACGCACACGCACACGCACACGCACACGCACACGCACACGCACACGCACACGCACACGCACACGCACACGCACACGCACACGCACACGCACACGCACACGCACACGCACACGCACACGCACACACACACACCACACACACACACACACACACACACACACACACACACACACGTGTTTATATATGTATATATATCTTCCATCGCGTAAATTCTGCAAATGAACTTTGCTTGAAAAATACATATGATATAAAGGCACAAAAGAAATTTATGCAGAATTATTCTTAGTACAAAGTAATCGGAGCACGATCCTGGAGACATCCCGTGTACGTAATATCGTCATCGTGGACGAGGCTCCGGGCTCAGAGAAAAAATAATCGTACGAACAATAGAACCACAATATTGTCGTACAAAATGTATGTCTACCTATCCCTATATAGCTTTTTCTCCTCTCTATGTTATAATATAAAGAAACATATCCGACTGAAAAAGGCCCGTTTAGCGAGATAGGAAGCCGATGCCAGTCTCACGCGAAAAGCGAACGTCGAATTTATAACACAATGGCGGCGTTCGGGAAGCGCGCTATTAGCGCTATTGCATCATTCTATCTTTATCGTTCATCAGGTGTAAAACAAGGATAAAATAAGCAAATAGCACTAATAGCGTCTTCCCGAACGCACCCAATAAATTAGTATTTAGCATCTCGACTTTCTATCAAGAAACGAGACAGGTCATTTTTTGTTTTCTAAGAGAATTCAATCACTAACCGAATTTCACTAATATCTAAACGTCAGTAACGCACGTGGTCCGAGTTAGCACAGTCCGACAGATTTCTTTCTATAGACGGCATAGTTGCCAAAATATATTTCATAAAAAGAAAATTAATCTGCAAAAATGAAATAATATTATGAGCACAAAAAAATATACACAAAGAATTTATTTTGAGAATCAAAAACATTAAAAAAACGCGACAAAGTTTTTTTCCCTCCGGATGAAATTCCATCGTGCGCTTCTAAGGTCAACGCGCATCCTTTGCTAAACGAATGAATTCATACACGTTTTGCTGCCAGATTTTTATTGACGTGATACAGACGGGTGTACATTTGAGCCTCAATAAAGGGCCAGTTTAATCATAAATCAATTATGCGAAAGATCTTATATCTTATATTCATCAATAAAGTTATAAAATCCGCAAACAATGCGAAAATTTGCGCATAGTCCCTCGTGATCGAATAGAAATGCATCAATAACGCAACAAAATATTTGCTCCACGAAATAAGCTCGCATAAATCGCATCTGACAAAACTATAATATCAATTATATGTAAAATCAAAAGCTATAAATTAGTTTTTTTGTTTTTAAAAGAGAAATTGTGAGACACGTAGCGATAAAATTGAATGAATTCCTAACACGATAAAGATAAGTTTAATAATTTTCTTCTACGGTCTTCGTTTCCTTTTTAAGAAATAAAGATGTTAAAAAAAATCAATGTAAAGTAACATGTAACATAAGTTTCTCTTGGTGTAAACTTTCAAAAGGAGGAAAGCAAGTTTGAAAAAATAATATGATGAATCAACATTCTCTGAATACATATTAGAAACCATTCAATTTTTTCCCTACGCGTTGTAGAAAATATGACGGCTCCGTATAAATCGTTAATTACCGCGAGACATATGCTAACGAACCGTCGTAAGCAAAGTCCTCGAAACGTTCGCTACAAGAGAAAACGAAAACAATTTTGGGACAAGAACAAAAGCATTTGTTTGATCGCCATCGTCGTCATCGTCTTCGTTTCTAAGCCGAAAAGATGTACGTACTCCACTAAGATAAATCATTAATCAGCAACTGAAAAGAATTATTTCAAAATAAAAAATATAAGAAATCCTTTGTTTCTATGTTTGTTATGTGTATATATAATTACAGTAGTTTGTGAAAAGTAATGTAGCAGTAACATGTACTTGTAATAGTATCGTTTTCTATGGCAAAAGTGTCAGTTCTGACGGTGATAGTGGAATAA
Source organism: Temnothorax unifasciatus (assembly GCA_030770225.1). Taxonomy (NCBI): domain Eukaryota; kingdom Metazoa; phylum Arthropoda; class Insecta; order Hymenoptera; family Formicidae; genus Temnothorax; species Temnothorax unifasciatus. The sequence goes on along the minus strand of JASTWK010000689.1, from coordinate 20,666 downwards.
ATTTCCAAAGCATCTCTTCGGACGGTACTGGTAAAAGACCAGAAGCGTTTACTTTGAAGGAACTGATTGTCATAAAAATCAGAAGCGTCTTTTCCGACGGTACTGGTAAAAGACCAGAAACGTCCACTTTGACGGAACTGATTGTCATACAAATCAGAAGCGTCTTTTCCGACGGTACTGGTAAAAGACCAGAAGCGTCCACTTTGACGGAACTGATTGTCATAAAAATCAGAAGCGTATTTTCCGACGGTACTGGTAAAAGACCAGAAGCGTCCACTTTGACGGAACTGATTGTCATAAAAATCAGAAGCGTCTTTTTCGACGGTACTGGTAAAACACCAGAAGCGTCCATTTTGATGGAACTGATTGCTATAAAAATAAAACTTTTTACGTATATTTGAAATAAAAACAATAACAAAAAAGAAACAAAGGATACTATAATTTTTTTTCAACTTGTAACTGTAAAGAAATTTGTAGCAAATAGAAAAATAATCTGAAAAACATGTAATATTTATAATTGCGCAAATAATTTGAAATACTTTTGGTTTTATGTGTATAATAAAATTTTTATTGTTTGCAGGCGACGGTTATTAAAGAGGCTAGGCGAAGAGGCAAGTAGCAAGAAGAGTACGGATTCAACGTTTCGTATCGAAGAAACGTGCCTCGATGTAACATCAAAAAAAGGAACGTATAGCGATGTTGAACATTGCGAAGATGTTGATACTCTCGTTATCGACAATACAGGCCGATTGGATGTAAATCGTATCCAAGAATGCATGATTGAAGGCCGTCGCATTGTCGATATGACATCACTGTCCGAGGCTGTGATTGATTCAGGAAACAGTACTCAAGAAGTTCAGAGTTCTGGGTCAATTACAGGTACGTACAGAAATATCGACAAATGCGAAGATGATGACACTCTTGTTGTCGAGAAAGGCCGTACGGATATAAATCGTATCCAAGAATGCATGCCTGAAGGCCGTCGCATTGTCGATATTGCTTTTATGTGGAATGAGATCCACAGAACATTTGACAACCATGCGCGAGGAATTGAGTGCCACTTTAGAGATTGGAAACTCGTTAATTCTCGTCGCGTTGGTTTGTTGACGCAGTTGTTCTTCAAATGCCAAATGTGCAATTATGAAGACAACATCTGGTCCGAACCTACAGAACCATTAGACATATTGGATATTAATACAGCTGCTGCAGCTGCATCTATCACAACTGGAAATGGTTATGCCCAGTTAAATGAGCAATGTGCAGCTATGAATATTCCTAGTATGTCTGAGGTTACGTATATAAAATATCGCGAAAATCTAGTCGAAGATTTCGGAAAAACAGCCCTGGAAAATATGATAAAGGCAGGCGAAGAAGAAAAACAACTCGCCTTAGACAGAAACGAAACTGTTAATGGTATTCCATATAACTGTGGTTGCGGATGGCAGCTGGATGAAGAGATCGTACGGTAAAGCCTACAACTCACTTTCCGGTGTAGGTGCAATAATTGGTTATCGCACAAGGAAAGTTCTCTTCGTTGGCATCCGCAATAAATATTGCGCGATATGTGACATGGCTGAACGAAAGGGTTGCGCTGCGAAAACGCACAAATGTTATAAAAATTTTGATCGCAACGCAGCCTTTACAAGCATGGAGAGTGATGCTATTGCAGAAGGTTTCAAACTTAGCCTTCCGATGCACGGACTTATTTACAAAACGGTTATCGCCGATGGAGATAGTAACGTATATCACTCCATCATCAATAATAAACCGTACCAGAAACAGATGATAACGGTGAAAAAAATAGAATGCACTAATCATCTACTGCGTAATCTTTGTAAAAAACTGAAAGCCGTTGCTGAAACGACTCAGTCAAAAAGAAAGCGTAGTTTTATTGAAATACGAAAAGTTGCAGACAAAAGCGTTTTAAAAATACGGAGAGAAGTGTTGCGACTAGCTTATGAACGACAAAAACAAGACCTACCTCATCATTGTAAGGCTACAGAACTACGGAAAGACATATTAAATATCCTTAGTCACATATTTGGTGAACATAAAGGATGTGAGGAACGCGGTCAAAAGTGCGAAATTGGCGGAAATAAAAATTACGTACCACTTTTGAAACTGCATGGTCTATATCAAAGAATGGAAAGTGCTCTTATGTATCTCAGTGCTTATTCTGACAGCTTGCTATTAAATTTAACCAATAATCCTGCAGAATCATTTAATTCAATAATCTGCAAAGAAATTGGTGGAAAACGCATTCATTTTGGCAAACGAGGTTCGTACAATGCTAGAATTGCGGGAGCAGTTCTGCAACATAATACGCAACAAGTCCTCACGGAAGTTTATAAAGGCATGTCTAAAACTGTTCCTCTTACTGTCAAAAAAATGGAAGAGCAACGGCAAAAAAAATTGCGAGAACCAGAGAATCTCGACAAATAGATGGCAAACGAAATTTAAAGAAATTTAAACGAGAATCAGGAACAGATAAATATTATGGCTCACAATCGCAAAAGCCAGATCTCCCACCTGATGTATATGAACAAAATCGACAAAGGCATATGGAAAACTTGATCGAGTATGGGAAAAATTGGGAACAAACTGAACGCGATACGAGACAACAAAGTGATTCCGAGCTGTGGTGTTCATTGAGACGTGTCATGTTGACAGCGTCCAATTTTGGAATCGTTTGTCGCATGAGAGCAACAACGTCTTGTGTAACAACAGTGAAGAATATTTTATATCCTTCACCTGTTGATACCGCCGCCATGGCATATGGTCGCGTTCAAGAACAAGTAGCAAAAAAAGTTTTAGCCGCAAAACTTAATAAAGACATCAAACCTTGCGGCTTATTTATTGATCGCAAATATCCATACTTGGGTGCTTCTCCTGATGGACTCATTGATGACGATGGCTTAGTGGAGATTAAATGTCCTCAGTCGGCCGAACATTTAACAATAGAAGAAGCCATTAAAACATTACCCGCCTTAAGAAACATCTTTGATAAAAAAGACCCACGTAAATTAAATCAAACGCATCGGTTCTTTTATCAAATTCAAGGCCAATTAAACATAACGCAACGACAGTATTGCATTTTTGCCATATGGACACCGAAAAGCATGAAAGTAGTGCACGTAGATAGAGACAATGCTTTTTGGGACAAGCATATGCTGCCTTCTCTAATACGCTTCTATAACGAATGCATGCTTCCGGAAATATTGGATAGTCGCCATAACAGGCACATGCCAATAAGGAATCCGAGTTATATTCTAGAAGCACAGGAAGCAAGTAAAAAATTAAGTAGTCGAAAAAATATTGAGCAAATTGCAGTAAAGAGCGAAAATGTCATTAATGAAAATAACGAAACGTTAAAATGTGACATTTCGCCAATAAAAACAGCAATTACCACTGCTATGATTGCTCAAGATATGGAGCAGGATGATGATTGTACATATATTGGTACAAGCTACAAGCAAGATATAACCGAAGAGGATAAGGCAAGACGAATACTAAATTTAGATGAAATTATTACACCTATTTCCATTGTGGAAGAGAATGTCTTGTCTGGCGGCGAACTAACGGACGAATCAATAGATACATTTTTACATATTGTGAGAAAAAATACTCCTTTTGAAACGCAAAGTGTACAGTATCAAGGATTGCCTGATTATATTGACGCTAGTAAGAGCGATTTAAGCTTACAAATAATTGGAGGAAAAAATCTATACTTCGAGAATTGAACACTGGCGATGTATATTTTGCGATGGCACCAAACTGTTTGTATATGACAGTATACCTGGATGTACATACGACAGATTGGTGCTCAAGGAAAAAGAATATATAAAGCGTCGATATCCAAAAATAAGGCAAAGTGATATTATTTTTGAGAAAGTCGATGCACAACTAGACGGTACAAGTTGCGGAATTTATGCCGCAGCTTTTGCCACAACTGTAGCCTTAGGAGGCAATCCTTGTGATGAAAAATATTCCAAGGACGTAAAGTGCATAAGACAACACTTTATGACAATTATAGAGGGAAATGAACTGTTGCCTTTCCCAAGATGAAAACAAACGATCTAATATTATTTAGAAAGTTACATACACTGTAATAATATTTAGAAAGATATTTGAATATCGAAAACATACCTGGGTAAAAAAATAATAATTAAAAAAAATTAAAAAATATAAAAAATATAAAAATAAAAATAAAATTAAAATTAAAACAATACAAAAAATACAAAAATAAAATAAAAATAAATGTCAGAAGCATCTATTCGGACGGTACTGATTGTAATAAAAATCAGATTCGTTTATTCTGACGGTACTGACAAAATTAATGCCAGAAGCGTCTGTTGTAACGTTACTGATTTTTACAAATGTATCATTTGTAAATAAAAATCGGAGAGACGAAAGAAAGATATTGGTTGCGTTCTCACGAATATGGGCGTTGGAGGGGCCCATAATACAAAAATAAAATAAAAATAAATGTCAGAAGCGTCTATTCGGACGGTACTGATTGTAATAAAAATCAGATTCGTTTATTCTGACGGTACTGACAAAATTAATGCCAGAAGCGTCTGTTGTAACGTTACTGATTTTTACAAATGTATCATTTGTAAATAAAAATCGGAGAGACGAAAGAAAGATATTGGTTGCGTTCTCACGGATATGGGCGTTGGAGGGGCCCATAATACAAAAATAAAATAAAAATAAATGTCAGAAGCGTCTATTCGGACGGTACTGATTGTAATAAAAATCAGATTTGTTTATTCTGACGGTACTGACAAAATTAATGCCAGAAGCGTCTGTTGTAACGTTACTGATTTTTACAAATGTATCATTTGTAAATAAAAATCGGAGAGACGAAAGAAAGATATTGGTTGCGTTCTCACGGATATGGGCGTTGGAGGGGCCCATAATACAAAAATAAAATAAAAATAAATGTCAGAAGCGTCTATTCGGACGGTACTGATTGTAATAAAAATCAGATTCGTTTATTCTGACGGTACTGACAAAATTAATGCCAGAAGCGTCTGTTGTAACGTTACTGATTTTTACAAATGTATCATTTGTAAATAAAAATCGGAGAGACGAAAGAAAGATATTGGTTGCGTTCTCACGGAAATGGGCGTTGGAGGGGCCCATTTTATATTCTTAATATTCAAAATCACAATTTATAAATATACAAACGGTACATATATACATATCTAATAGTCTATATATATATATATATATACTAGCTGGTTACTCTCTCTCTCTCTCTCTCCCCCCCTCTCTCTCTCCCTCCCTCCCTCCCTCCCTCCCTCCCTCCCTCCCTCCCTCCTCCCTCCCTCCTCCCTCCCTCCCTCCCTCCCTCCCTCCCTCCCTCCCTCCCTCCCTCCCTCCCTCCCTCCCTCCCTCCCTCCCTCCCTCCCTCCCTCCCTCCCTCCCTCCCTCCCTCCCTCCCTCCCTCCCTCCCTCCCTCCCTCCCTCCTGAGACCAACGGCTGACTCGCGCCTCCCATACGACAAGGAAAGAAGGTGCCCGCCGAGAATAGCGGCTATCGAGACGCTGGAGAGGCGGACGTTCCGGAGGGTGCCGGGAATGGAGCCAGGATACATATATTCCCTGGACGAGACGAAAAGGGCGGCGTTGATGGACGGAGAGCGTATCCGGACCGGTACGAACGTCAGTGTAAATAAAGACAATTAGATATAAGACAAGACATATATATATAACCTAGGTTAAGTGTCGGTAGAAAAATCCGAGAATAATTCGAGTTTAAGGTTATTTTTTCTATTTTCCTTTTTCGTTTTATTTACCGCGTCGCAAATAAAAGTTATATTTTTTCTTTCGGAAGGTTCCATTTCGATGCGATGGTCGCGCCCGAGTTTAAGGGGTGAGCAATAGTTAAAGGCTTATAACATTGTTTGATTAACCGCGAGAGAGGCGGATTGTTAAGACTAGCGCGAGCTACATGTGTCAAATACAATAAAAAGACACTACACATTTTGTTCTTCCAGTAAAAATGACGTTTTCGTTTAATTACGAAACTACCCGAAATCTCCCTTTTATGGCATGAATAATCTCGATAAGAAGAGAGAGGGCCCGAATGGAAGAGCGATTACTTAGTTATCATGTGCCAATGAAGGGAGGTTAAAAGGTACGCAGAATTATCATATGGGGTAAGGTTCTTCCTAAAAGGAGGAAACTTACTTACCGACAGCAGTTCAGGCGGCGAGCCGGACAGGCGCGAACACGAAATATTACCCGCGAGATAAAGTGTCGGCAGTAGAGCATGGAGAGAGCGGTCAGCATACCAAGCCGTGTGGACGACAATTGATGGACCGACTGGTCGGTAACTTGACCACCGCGTACGCATAAGCGCGCGAATTATACGAATAGATTTGGGGACCGCGGTCAGTGTTCCAAGCGAACGAAGGGACCCAGAACTCGGATATCCCCGCGAATCAGATTAAAATTAAGCGAGTAGAAGGACGCGATGATCAAATCCACCGTCCGACGGGTGGAAGCGCCGGAAGCATGGCCAAACGCGTTATCGACAGAATATGCCTAAACAAGACGTGCGGACACACGAAAAGTGCGAACAAACGGATGGTCTGGGCCACGGCCAAACCAAGCATCCGACGCGACGGAAAACCGGGTGGTCCGAAAAGGGGAGTCGAAAATTTGTTATCCCAATCGAAAAAATCCGGAAATACCAAACAGGAACGGCGCGAGCATGACCACGCTAAAAAGGCGCAGAAAAGCGATCCAACCGCGGGAGGCGGCGAATGCGAGTCACGATGAGCCTTAAATGTAAATGCGAGACACACTTCCCAAGAAAATCATAATTAAAACTGATTAGTATGACCAACAACGAAAGTTCTAGAACTAAGGAAGTGAGTTTCGCATAGCAACAGGAACGTTCTGGAAGGTATGCGGAAGCCAGGTATCTGTCAAAGTTTGACGAATTTATGGCTCTGTTTGCGCGCCCGCATATGGCGAACAGATGTGGGTATGAAGAATGCGGAAATAGTAGCCGACCCACGAACAGCGTTCATTGGTCGCCGAAGGCGTAGCTACCCCAATCCGGGGGAAAACGCCGATGAGTATAAAAGGGAGGAACGAAGTCCTCTCGGGGAATTCGTTCCTCAACCGAATACCGAGATAGAACAATCTGCGTTCGTAGTCAATAAAACTTAGGAACTTAGAGTCTCGCGTTTCGTAACCAAAGGGCGAATGTCCCGCGATAGTCGCGTTAACACTTTGTAACTTGTACTGCTGAAAAGAAAAATATATTATTATTTTACCGAATACTAATTCAGAGTCGAGTCAGTGAGAGAATAATTTCATCAACCTACCTGATCTTAACACTTGTTGGCGGTCCCAAGTACGTCCGGGGAGATCCATCCAAGGTCCAACGTCGATAGAGGGCGAGAAAACGGCGGTGCACAGCCGGAGTCCTGCGGCCTGGTCCAGAAGCGATGACCCGAGATCCGGCGACATCCAGGGTAAAGCTGCAACAAAAGGGGAATCAGTAAGGGTATTGCGTAGTCTGAACAGATCGCGAGTAATCAAACCGTTCTCGGTAAACGGAAAAAACCGAGTGGCGACCGTGTCGGTGACAATCAGATTGTTAATTAGTAATAACATCACCTCCGTACGGCTACACCTCCCTCCCTCCCTCCCTCCCTCCCTCCCTCCCTCCCTCCCTCCCTCCCTCCCTCCCTCCCTCCCTCCCTCCCTCCCTCCCTCCCTCCCTCCCTCTCTCCCTCCCTCCCTCCCTCCCTCCCTCCCTCCCTCTCTCTCTCCCTCTCTCTCCACCCTCTCTCTTGTCTGTCTGTGAGTATACATTGACGTGCTTTATATCGCTCTGTATTTGTGGGCTCTTTTCTGCCGCCAATTGCCCTTTGGGGCCTCTCTTTTTAGTGCACAGATTGCAAGGCCATACTGCTTGCTTGTTCTCTTTTCCTGATCTGGATTCTGAATTGCTGGAGGTATCTTTCTCTGTTTTTCCGCTGTGGTATCTTGAGGAAATTTCCTGGTACCGGGCTCCATGCTGGACATCGGAGGGCCAGTGCGCATGCGTTTCTACCTCTGATTGGCTCTTTTCGAACGGTATCGCTGAGAGGGGCGCACGGCGTGGATGACGGATTCGACTCCTCCGGCCCTCTCCTGCTCGGAAGGTGACGGGCAAAATATCAAAACAAACAAGCCTAAAGTCCCTGTTCGACGCATACCATCGGCATCAAACTTAGCGGATTCTCAAAGCATAGATATTAACGTTTCTAGGGTCAATGCTCTTAAGCAGACTTTAAATAGACATCACGACAATGTCACTAAGCTTATGCTTTCGAGTAAAGAAACTCTTGAGAAGAGGGTCCAAATCGAATCTGCCTTTCGAGCCTGTAAAGAGGCATTCGCGGAAATCTCTGTTGCTTATATTAATTTAATAGAAAGCTCATCGCAACAAACTTGCATCTCGGAGACGTTTAGAGACATTGTCGGTAATGCTATGTCGGATGCCTGTAACAAAATGGTAACTGATATGTCAGATGCCTGTAACAATATTGTAACTAATGCGCTGAATATGCAAGCTAGGACTTCCAGTACTTCTCCCTTGCCCTCTTACGCGGCGGTTGCTGCCTCCGAGCGGTCGAGGCTGAGAGTTGCGCGTGGCTCCTCGATCGAGGTGCCGAAGACTACGAATTTCATAGTCACTCCCGCTGAGGGCTCCCCCGCGAGGTACAAATCGTCGAAGGATACCAGAGTAGCCCTTCAAAAAGTTATTAAGCCATCGGAGTACAATCTCAAAGTCAACCGAATATCGTCTGTAAGGAATAACGGAGTGCGTATCGAGGCGCATTCAGTCGATCTGACTAAAATCAAGAGCTCTACCGAGCTTGAGAGGGCGGGCCTTAGACTAGAGCAGGAGCGTAAAGTCAATCCCAGAATGTTGATCCGTGGAGTTCCGTGCATTATGTCCAGAGAGGAGATCAGATTGGACCTGATATCTCTGAATCTCGAGAAGGTGGATGTGTCTGACGTCAAGGTCGTGTACATCTTTCCCCAGAGACATAATCGACTCACTACGAGCTGCGTCATCGAGGTCACACCGGATGCTCGTGGAATACTGTTGAGGAACAAATCAGTCTACATCGGCTACTTCGCCTGTGGCATCTCTGATTATGTTAGAGTGCTCCAGTGCTATAAATGTCTCGCTTTTGGTCACTTTGCGAAGCACTGTCATTTTTCGTCGATGTGCGGACATTGCGCGGGGAGTCATGAGACAAAAGACTGCACTAGTAGGAGCGCGGATCCCGCGTGCGGAAATTGTAAGCGATGGTCGTCTCTGGCGGGACAACAACACTCTGCATTCGATGACAAAAACTGTCCTATTCTACGGAGAAGATTGGCCGACAGAATAAGCAGTATTAACTATGGACAGTAGTTCTACCGATCGTCTGCGCTTATGTCATGTCAACTGTCAATCACTATCGGCTCACATCGACGATTTCCGATCTTATTTCTGCAACTCAGGATATCACATCATTTGTTTATCGGAGTCTTGGCTCAAACCGCATGTCTCCGATCACCTTGTCTCTCTCCATGGCTATCGCCTCTTGAGATGCGACCGTATTGGCAAAATAGGGGGTGGGGTTGCTATTTACATATCTGAAGCTCTCAATGCATCAGTTGTATGTACATCTGAGAACAATTACTGCGGAAAACCCGAATATCTGATTGTGGAGGTGTCTATCAGTAATTACGCCAAGATTCTCTTAGCCGTGGTATACAGACCACCACATACAGGCTTCTTATCCGATTTTTTTACTACTTTTTCGGAGTTGTCTGCTAATTACAGGCACTCTATTATTTTCGGTGATTTTAATGCCGACCTCAGTTCCCACACCTATGACTCGGAACAGATTTTGACGTATGTACAGGCATCTAACTTCTTCCTTGTGCCTTACCTGCCAACGCATAATACACGCACTGCCTCTACATGGCTGGATCTCTGTATTATTGATGAGGAGGAGAAGCTTGTTCGTCATGATCAGCGTGATGTCGGCTTTTTATCTGCCCATGATCTCATTGAGATCACCTATAACATCAAAATCGAGCGTATTCCTAGGCGAACTGTGCGGGTCCGTGATTTTCGTTCTTTCGATCCTGAGAATTTCTTAGCGGAGCTGGGTTCGCAGAACTGGGATGACCTGTACCTAACCCCGGATATTGATGATAAGGTGAGGATCCTCAACGACTTCCTTAGGACTTGTTACGATAAACACGCACCTTATCGCGTTATATGTCCTAAACATCTTCCTGCGCCGTGGCTCACGCCGGATTTAAAAAGATTGATGAAGGACAGGGATAGGATGAGAAGAGTCTGGAGACGGAATAAAACGGAAGCAAATTACGGTACTTATAGGCGACTTAGAAATTTGGTTCAGCTCGAGGTACGAAGGGCAAAGACGGAATACTTCCATAAGGCATTTCACGATGCCAAGGAGCCTAACATCTTGTGGAAAAAACTCAGGCATTTCGGCTTCTTGAAACCTAAAGCGCAGCTTGATAGACTGGTTTTCACCCCTGAGGAATTGAATGTTTATTTCACGGGTGATGCAAAGAACTCTGACCCAGAAGAGGGTATCGTCTTCGACTTGGGAGAGGTGGCTTATAGTGACCAAAAATTTTATTGGAAAAACATTGAACCAGGGGAGATAGTCAGGGCTTTGCAGAGGAGTAATTCGGAGGCTATCGGGAGAGATGAGCTCCCTCGGAGTTTAATCGTCGGAGCATTACCCTGCATCCTTCCTGCACTGACCCACATCTTCAACTACTGTCTCTCTTACGGTGTCTATCCTAGTGTGTGGAGATCGGCTGTTGTCTGCCCTATTCCGAAGGTAAATCACCCTTGCGAACTGCATGATTACAGGCCAATATCGATATTATGTGCTGTCTCTAAGGCCCTGGAGCGCATAGTGGCCGATCAGATCACGGATTTTCTTGAGGAAAATGATATCCTGGATCCTTTCCAGTCCGCCTATAGGAAGGACTTCTCTACACAGACCGCTTTGATTAGGATACTGGATGATATAAGACTGGCCGCTGACAGGAGGAAAGTCACCCTTGCGGTACTATTCGATTTTTCCAAGGCCTTCGACAATGTTTGTCCTCATCGTCTTATTGAGAAGCTCAGGAAGTTGGGCTTCGCAAACTCAACGTTAAAATGGCTCTGCTCTTATTTGACAGGTAGAAAGCAGGCTGTTCGTGATCCTTTCGGAATGTCCTCTGACCGACCTGTTCACAAAGGGGTACCTCAGGGCTCTGTGCTGGGGCCCCTTCTCTTCGTGTTATACTTGCTTGACTTCAGCGGGATATTGAAACATTGTAAATATCAATTTTATGCGGACGATCTCGTAATTTATTTGCATGTCGAGCCTGGCCTTCTTGCCGATGCGATTATAAGGATAAACGAGGACATAGAGAGAGTCGTGCAGTGGGCTACCGAAAATGGGCTGACAATTAATCCAAAGAAAACGCAAGCGATTATCGTGGGGACGCTGCGTTATATTAGTAGCCTGGAGAGTGACGCGTTGCCATCCATCTATGTTAATGACTCCTTAATACCATTTTCGGACTCAGTTGAATATCTGGGTGTTACTTTAACCTGTTCGCTGTCGTGGGAAAAGCAGATCTCGAAAACAATAACGAGAGTTAACTCGGCGTTGTATCAACTAAAACTTTGTAAGCATCTCCTACCGCTTCCTCTTCGCATCATGCTGGTCTCGGCCCTGATTGTACCTATACTTGACTATGGCTGCACGATTCTAACTAACATCACGGGCGAACAAAATCTTCGCTTGCAGAGGGTCTACAATAGATGCGTCCGTTTTATTTTCCAGGCCAAGTGGGACGAACATATAACGCCTTACTTTAACAGACTTGGTTGGCTTAAGATCAGTTTCCGACGTTTGTACTTCGTGGGGAGCCTTACTTTTTCGGTGCTAGCGAAGAAAAGACCCGAGGTCATCTTCTCAAACTTCGTGTTTAAGCATGACAGAGTCACGCGTGAAATAAGGGCTCCGCACGGTACCTTGATCCTTCCGCAGTGTCGCACAGAGTTTTACAGGCGATCCTTCTGTAGCTCTGCCGCGGAACTGTGGAACGGCTTACCCCCGGACATACGCAACGCGTCTTCTTTACCGGTTTTTAAGTCCAAACTGCACAACCACCTGCTTGCAATGTCGGGACAAACCCAAGGCTGATACCTTTTCTTTTTTCCGTGCGCTTAACGGTTTTTTTTTCCTTTCTATTTTTAATTTTCTTTTATTATATTATACTTTCCTATCTTTTTCTTTTTTGTATTTTAGACTACAGTCTTATATCTGCGTTATACCTTTATAGTCTATTTTTATTGTACAAATGTTTCTACGCTTTAGGGGATGTATCCCAGAGCGTGTAATAAATAACGATTCATTCATTCATTCATTCTCTCTCTCTCTCTCTCTCTCTCTCTCTAAAATGCTATAAATTAAAAAATATTACTTTTTTATCGACTGAAGTTCAATTCCATCGTATATAATTATTTGAGATTCACTTAATTATTTCCCAAAAAAATGAAAAATTTCGTAACCGATTTCCAAAAAGATACCGGTTCCCAAAAAGATTGGTAACGAAAAACTATACAGTTTATAGCACTCCCCTTGAAATTCTACCCCTGTTTTATATACAATTCTTTAAAATTCGATCAATTATTTCCCGAAAAATTCGAAGAACTTCTGATACCGGTTTTTAAAAAAATCGCTAACGAAAAATTATAGACTTTATGGCACTCCCCGGGAAATTCTACCCCTGTTTTACATACAATTCTTTAAAATTTGGTCAATTATTTCTCGAAAAATTAAAAAAATTAAAAAAACCGGTTTTCAGAAAATCGGTTTCCAAAAACTATACGCATAATGACATTTCCCGGGAAATTCTACCCCTATTTCATATACTTTTTGGAAAAATTTGGTTTATTGGTTTCCGAGATCATCGAACACAAACAATCAAACCGACAAACTCTGTCTCTTTATAATAATAGTACAGATCTAATTATATACGATTATATATAATTTGTTTTCAATGGTTTATAAAAAAAGAATGATATTATTAAATGCGTATTGTTTAAAGTTCAAAAAATTTGCTAATATTATTAAATAAATATTGTTTAAAGTTTTATTGTTATATTTAGAAAAACGGGAAACGAATTGTTAAAAAAGTGTGCTATCCTGAGTGCCTCATTCAAACTTCATCAAGCACACTATCCTCAAGCATTCTCCGAGTTTATAAAGTTCCTTCACGTATTATTAAAAACTTAACATACTAGCAAACATTCTGCACTTCATTTATCTTCCGAGTATCCTGCGAGCATTCTGGGCATTCTTCATCGAGCAGTTTCAGAAAAAAAAGAAAATTTAATTGTCCTAAGCGTAAGTTCTTAAAATCAAAAATTATCTCTGCGAGTCTTCAGTTTCTTTTTTCAATCGAATTTAGGATCAAAAACGTAAAACTTTAATTCAATACATATATATATATATATATATATATATATATATAATACGTTAAAAACTTCGTACTAACGCTTAAAAAATTGTAAAAAGAAATTTTTGAAAACATTCAACGAGTTAGTTAAGATTGAAACTTGAAAATGCCGAGAAAATTGAGAGAAAATTACTTTAAGAACCGACAAAAGTCCAAGAAACAGCTTGGGAGGAACGAGAGTAATATAAAAAGGACTGCTAAGTCATCAACTGAAAGATCACGCGAACATAGGAAACGTCAAAAGTCTGTTCAACAAGATGCATTTAACCCGAGTTCGACTCAAAAGGAGATTGATTTATCTAGTTCGAATTTAGAGCCACAACCTTCTACTTCAAATTTTCAAATTGAGTCAAATAACCAAGAACAGATGGAGATTGATGTCATTGAATCACAAGAGTACATTAGGCCAGAAAATTATCAAGAAATTTATATCAAGGCAACTAATGAATTTGAGAAATTGTTTTTGAGGAATGAGTTTGGACACGTATGTGATGTGTGTGACCGAATATGGTATAAACAAGATTTATCTAAAGTTAATCAGAGACAATAATGTGTAGAAAACGGGCTAATTATGAGCCACTCGCTGTTCAAGGTGCTAAAAAAAATTCAATCCTTTGGATGTATTCCATTTATTCAAAATCGTACGTTTCGGTCTTAATTTAGACCATCTTCAGCGTCTAACAAACAAAGAGAATATAAAAATCGAGCAATGTCATTGAAATAACAACGAAACAACTTACATGGAGCAGATATAGTTAATTAAAAGTTGGTTAATCAGAGACATATAGATATTCTAGAACAAGACTTTATCGAGAAGCGTGATCGTGTAAAAGACTTTAAATTTGTTCAACATGTAGACAGTCATTGTCATTTGGGAAAATTCCTCCGCTGAGTAAATCAAATGGCTACAAATATCCAGACCATCCGCAAAATTTACCGCCGTTGGATCCAATTACAGAGCGTCTCATATCACCAAGATTACCGTTTATGCAAATACGTCGACTACGGTACGAAACCGGTACCTACAAAATAATAGGGCAGGTTATTAATGTTCCGGTAGAAGTCGACAACATGGTTAAGCAGTTACCACGACAACTTGACGATGATTACGTAATTAATGTAAAACAACCTGTCTTCGAAGCGCGGAACTAGCTCGCGGCGTGGTCGGGTTCGAAGGAGGCGCGGAGGAACGGATGCGAGGTGTGTGTCGGCAGAATGAAGCGTATTCGGATTGCTAACAAAACAAGAGGTTTATTACTATAACGATGATTCGCGGTGTACAATGTCGCGAATTTACAAATTGATGATTGCGCGCGGAGATGAATGCATACAATAATTACGCGCGGAGAAGAATGCATACAGGATCGCGATGCACAGAGTCGTGATTCCCGTGGGAACGTTACGGCGTACGGAGCTGTGCGGCGCGCGTATGTCGACGATGACTAGGCGGCACGGTGTGCGGATCGGTACGCGTGGAACGCCCCGATGGGCGGATTAGCGCGGTTTCTTCCGGCGGGTCGCGAGCGGGTTTGCTCGATGGCGTATCGGCCCGGGCGGGGCTGATTTCCCGTATCGGAACGCGTATGAATGGCGCGCGGCGCGAAGGCGACAAAGAGTCGCGTGGATTCCGCAGGACAGGCGGAAGGATTTCCGAGACGCGGGCTGTCCACCGAGAAACACTCGGTGTAGGCAGAGTAACGCTCTACCCCCTTTTGGCAGACGTCGCGGGTCGGAGGAGATATCCGGCGAGAAGCGCTCGTTCGAGGTAGAGCAGCACTCTACCCTCGTTCGGATAATCTCAAGGACGGAAGAGCCGGTCGTTTTACCGAGACGCACTCGGCTAAGACAGAGTCACTCTCTACCTAATGGTTTTGACTAGCGGAAGATTCAGGAGCTCAGGATCGGTCGGATCGGTGATCTGGTCGGTCGCAGAATCGTCTTATCGTTATCAGACGCCTCGTTATATACCCGTCGCGGCGGCGTCGGTGTGGCGGGGGTAACGGCGACGGCAATCGCGAGCGCCGGGATGATGCGGCGGAGCGGTCGGAGATTACGGCGTCCCGGCGCCGCGATTGCGTTCGGCGGTCTTCGGCCGCTTTCGGTACTGCTCGGCGCTCCGAGACGGTTACCGCGGTGGAGTTTGTTCGCGGGCCACCTAACAATACATACTAATTCAAATGTAGCGTGGGCACCTCGGGCCCGTTTCTCGCCCAGCGGATGGTCAGCTGGGTGGTCCTCGGCAAGTTGGTCGGCCGGAACGATGCGTATTTCCGGGGCGTATCGTTACAAATGTTAATATAAAAAAACATATTATACATAAATCGTCGTATTTGAGCGGACAAGTGAAGAAACAAATTGTTAAGGAATGGCTTCGTTACATGGTAACAACACCTTTGTATAAACAATACAAAATTTGTTATAATGAACGAGATATGAACAATATCGATAATGTACAGCGACAAGCACGAGTAAAGCATGTGACAGCGGGACTGATGACGACACATTAGAAATGATCGATAGTGATAATGATAAAGAATTATTGTTGGGACATCAACACACAATGATATGGAACGAAAGTAATACTTAGACATTGCACCAGGACAAAACAAAATGCCTTTGAGCGTCATTTACGATAAGTATGCAGAAGAATTATCATTTCCTGCAATATATTACGGTCATCCAAGAATCTATAAAGAGGGCATCAGAGTTACAACGTTCAGCATGGCCAATAGTGAAATTCGACGAAGAGACAGACGCGGTGTGGACTCCACAGCATATACTTTATATGGCTGTAAAAATTTACGATTGAGAGTAAAGGAGGGATTGCATTCAACTTTCAGAGTTCACGCAGCTGCAGAGAACATCACTCGACGAATGATCGAAGATAAAACATTCATCGATGAGTGCGTGGAGAAAAAATCTCGCATTTCTAAAGTCCATAACCCAATTCAATGCAATATTGGAATACACGTAAAAAAGATTTGTTTGCTATGATTAGACAAATCGGCAAACCAACAATGTTTTCTGACCATTAGTGCCAATGAGATACGCCTGGCCTCACCTTCTTAAGATACTGTATAAACTAAGTAGAGAAGGTAATGGGTGTAGAACTTAACGACACAATGAATGAATTACGAGCGTTACAACGAGCTATTCTCGTAAACGAAGATCCTGTATACATGCTGCATATATTTTAAACAAAATTGTCAATGTATTATGGCGCATCATATCATCGCAAAAGCTGTATAATCCTTTTGGAAAGTATCGAGTTGTAGACTATTTTAAACGCATAGAGTTTCAAAATCGAGGCAGTCCACACGCTCACATCTTGGTATGGTTAGAAAACGATCCAAAAGAAGTTCTAACAGAGAATATGCCCAAAACCATCGAACTTATTACAGACTTGTGCTCAGGTGTCAGCCACAGATTTGCCAGAAATATACGCTAATCAAGTGCACAAACATACGTTCACGTGTTACAAGAAAAATGATAATAAGTGTCGCTTCAATATACCATATTGGCCTATGGATAGAATTCGTATCTTGCTACCAATAACTAAAAACGATGGTCGCAGAGATGCGTTGAAAAAGAGAGCTACTAAATTACCATCAAAAACTCAACGAGAAATCTTACAATACATCGATGATTTTCTTGTGGATAACAATATGACAAGGAAATACTACTTGGACGTGATCAGGGCTTCAATAACGCAAAAGCAACAGTTGCTATAAAAGAAACATGAACGAATTGTGGACAACCCTTTCAATCCAGGATATCTAATGTGCTTAACTCAAACATGGACTGCAGGTCATTATTGACGAATACTCGTGCGCAGATATGTTTGTGGAGTATGTGAATAAGAGCACATCGTGGAGTGAGCAATCTTGCCATAAACAAATAATTGAATTACAGACAGAACATCCCGATCAAGAATTTTATTGGATTAATGAAGAAAGTATGCATCAATTTATGAATACAGTGAGATGTCTTGCCAGAGGCAGCTTGGTACTTGTTGAGACAACCCATGTCTGAAGCAAGTAGAGAGGTTCTTGTTCCTACTATGTGGGCAAGCGAACGCGTCAAATCATACAAGAAGAAGAAACAGATGGATATGGAAGAGTTAAACGATGATTCGACAGACGTTTGGACTTTGAATGTGTTACAGAAGTACGAACAACGACCGATGCAATTGGAGGATGTTTGTTTGGCAGACTTTGCTGCATGGTATATAATAAGAAATAACAATACAGATTATAGAAAGCGACAACATGCTAGAATCTTGCGTTACAGCAATTATGACATGGCTGAAAAAATGTCCGAATACAAACGAGAGATGGTTACGTTGTTCGTCCCATTTAGATGTGAACACATTGAAATTACTGATCATATGAAGTATCTACAGCTGTTTGATGAACATCGTGAAGCTATTATGACAAAGTTTGCAGAATATAAACAGGTTGACATAGATAAATATACCGAAGAGTATAATAGATTATTTGAGGAACTACAGAAGGAGTGTGATGAGATTGACGCCAGACAAGAATTGGTTGTACAAACGATGGCCACTACCGATGCCAATAACGATGACATTAACAGCATTAATTTTAGGAATTTGACGGCAGTTGTGCGACAGCGCACCAACGTTTTGACCACACAGGAGTTTTGTGAGAAGATGCGCATGACCAATCCAGAACAACGAGACTTCCTGCTTACGTTGCTGGATGCATTAATAAATGGAGAAAAAACCGTGCAAGTGTTTTTTACTGGTGTCGCAGGCAGTGGAAAAACATTCACTCTGAACTTGGCTAAAGAAGTAACAAATAGATTTGCTCAAACACACACTACAAGAACAAATGCGTACGTGGCATGTGCTTCAACAGGTAAGGCAGCAGTAGCAATAGGAGGAACGACAGTACATTCTGCTTTCAGGATAGCAATATCAAGACGAATTAACGCAGGATTGTCGAGAGAGACAATACAAACGTATCGCAACGCATTTACTGGTGTCAGAGTTGTAATCATTGACGAAGTTAGCATGATAGGTGTCGATGTACTTGATAAGATACACAGTAGAATGTGCGACATCACGGGAAACTTTGATGATCCATTCGGCGGAATGAATGTCATCTTTTGTGGTGATCTAAGACAACTTCCACCCGTAAATGCTACACCAATTTTCAAACCACTAAGAAATTCTCTAAACAGTGCTGCTCTTTGGCAGTCGCTTAACTTCTATGCTTTAACAAGAGTTATGAGACAAAGCGATCTAGTGTTTTCCACAATACTCACCAAGATTGGTAACGGAGAAAGATTGACAGGTGATGAGACAAAATTGTTGGAGAGTCGTTCAGAACAGAAGAATGGTGTAACGAGCATGTCCCAGGAGCGATACGACTATACCATCGTAATTGCGACGTTGAGAAATATAATGTTGAAGTAATAGAATCGACGTATATTAGCGAATGCAACGATATAATTCAAGGTTATTGTAGCAACCAGGAGTTGGATAGTGCAAAGAAGAAGCTGTACAAATTGAGTGTCACAGTGCGGTGGATTGCCATACATGTTAAAACTATGCGTAAACAAGCCGTTTATGGTAAACAGTAATATTGACGTAGAAGATGGAATAGTGAATGGCGCAATTGGCGAACTAAAATATTTGGAATACGACGAAGAAGACGAGACGAAACTAAACAGAGTGTGGCTTAAATTCGAAAACAATGACATTGGAGCAAAGTTGAGAATAAAATCTAGACCGTTGGTTGTTAGCAAATCAGTGTTGTCTAATGATTGGACTCCAATAACAAAGAGACATGCAACCATCTCCATTACAACAAAATTAAGTGTAAACGAATACAATTTCCGTTGTCACCGGCATGCGCAATGACTATCCACAATCACAAGGAGGTACATTTAATGAAATCGTTTACAACTATCACAAGAGTCAGGACCAACAGCTCGTGTATGTCGCTCTATCGCGAGTTACATCTATCAACGGATTGTATCTGACGAACAATACAGACGATTATAAATTTATCATTATAAAGAAAATAACTCGCCAAAGATAATAGAGCTCAGGAACGAATTGCAACGTTTGGGAAATTATAAACTCACAACTGTTTGCGAGAAAGCTAAACAATTTTATGTAATGGTATTAATTCAATAATGAGCTATAATGTTCAGAATTTGAGAGCACACAGTGCTGATTTAGAAAGAGACACTATTTTACAGAACATCGAGTTGCTAGCTTTGAATGAAACCTGGTTGAACAATGATGAACGAGTGAACATTGAAGGTTTCAAATGGATAACCCAGTACAAACGTAAAGATGTGAGAGCAGGCGGTGTTGCAATATACGAGAAAAACGAAGCCCAAACAATGGCAAAGCCTTATAGATTAATGAGAGTTGCTGGCGAAAATGAATTACGATTATCGGATGCAGACAAATACGGAGACATATGCGCAATAGAGGCGAAAATTGACAATAAAAAATGTTTACTGGTGTCTGTTTACATAAATCCAAATACCTCAATAGAGAACATAATAGATTTTATTTCACGAAATTTACTTGCTTATTGCTCCAATGTTTGTAAATTAGGTTCAATATTAGAAATTAAAGATTACAATGATATACCCATCATATTAGCTGGTGATTTTAATTTAGACGTGTCCAAGGGAGAAAACGAAAAATTCTTAGAGTCTATGCGCAACAAATTTGGTTTGCATTTATTATCAAACAAATCATCTACAACAATGGGAGGATCGTGCATTGACATGGTGTTCACGAGACATGTAGATAACTTAAGTTGCTACAGATATATTTCTTACTTCTCTTATCACAAACCAATACTAGTAAGAACTACTTAAAATGATGATAATACGCATTCAAGTTCTAATAGTATTAATTTGGAATCAGCATTAATATGAATTTAAAATACTATGTTTGAAAAATAATCAGAGAATGATTTAAAAAAACGCATTTTTATGGTAAACTTTCGAGGTCAAAGGCATGGCTTCACGACAAGTCTTGTGACTCATTGGCAACATTATAAAAAACAAACTATTAATGACACAAATGCTTCTTTTGTTGAGTT